>JAYESA010000001.1:15594826-15728641 GCA_036927795.1 Iris macrosiphon | reverse complement strand
ATATATATATATATAATATATTATATATATATACACATAACTTATATATAAATACACTACCATAATTAATAGTTATTATATATGTAGAAATATAGCTACATATATATATAACACATAGGTACATAAATATATGATACACTAACATATATATATATATATATATATATATATATATATATATATATATATATATATATATGTTAGTGTATCATATATTTATGTACCTATGTGTTAGATATAAGTTATGTGTTATATATATATATATATATATATATATATATATACATATTATAATGACTAAAAATAATAGAATTAGTTCTAGAAATAAAATGCACAAACACGTGGAGTGCATCGCTCCCGTATCCCTCTAGATCTAGGATACGCTTGAGACACGAGTCCACCACACATCCAAACGTACCCCGAAGGACTCAAAAAAGTCTAATATATTATTTATGAACAGTACGAAGAGTCAAACATAATTCTACGTGTCCGTTGTCAAAATATGACATGCAAAAAGTCCTATATCAGAGAAAAAACCCCCAAATCAACACGTATCACCAAATTATTGGGATACGACATACACGTACCCAATAGTGGATACGACACTAGCTCCAAACACACAAGCACATGCCAAATTGATCTATAGGACCAATTGACACACACAACAAATGACAATCTCGAAATTCTCCCAAAATTGACACAAAAAGTATCATAACTTTCTCAATAGGCCTTCTATGAACACAAAATCAAATCATATTTGTAGCCTATGCATATTTGATTTTTTATGGTTAAATCTCATATTAGAACCTAAATTAAGGAGAAAAACTGAATTGTACCTATTGGGAGATGGATTCCCAATGAAACCTCCAAAATTGGTAAAATAAGCCTTTAACTTATAGATCCTTGCTCCTTTTTGTAGATCCATGCTTTCTCCTTATAGATCCTTGCTCTACTAGTCACCAATGGTGATTTAGGAAGAAATTGGGTAAAAATTTGGTAAGGATTTGATGGAATTTGGTTGCGGGGAATTCTTGATCTAGATTTGAAATGAAAAATGAAGAGAGAGAAGGTTTTTATCCCCTTTATATAGGCCTCACTTGCCCTCTCCCTCAAGCTACTATGTAAAGTCTAAAATACCCCTTGGGGCCTCTCATGAAGAAATAATTAAGGAGGGAAGGTTCTAGTCTAATGGATTTAACATAATTAATCATCCTCCTAATGATTGGGCTTCTAATTATTGGGCTCAATTTTAACTATAATTAAATATTGGTCCATGAGTCTAAACTAAACTAGTTAGGTCCACTAACACAAGTCAAAAAAAAATCTAACATGCTAAAAATAAATAAATAATATAATAAATATATATTCAGCATGCACAATATTTAATTAATTATCAAATGACTAAAATACTCTTTCCTAGAAAATGTAGTAGTGACAAATCTATCCCCCTTAGAAGAATTTTGTCCTCAAAATTAAAACTCTCACCCCTCTCTCTTAGTCCAGTCATATCCTATTCAAACAAATTTTACTATGGTCAAACCCCATCAATCACAAACTAAAATAGTATATATCATATAACATACAATCCTACCATTCTACTGAAAGAGAAATCATACTTGAATATAGTCTTTTAACTATCATGAAATCAGTCTTTGCCCTACCAGGTATCTCCCTCTACTGGTACGGGATAACCTGCTATGCCACCTGTGGCCTATTCCATCACACTAAGCATTCACTAATCATCAACATAGTCAAATATTCTTAATACTGATGGTTACCAAATACTAATGATATACTCTAATTCTAGGTCATGGACATGCTTAACTCACTGTCACTTGCTACTTAGGATACTATACAAAACACTGGTAAGATACTACCTCCTTGTTCTGTTTCAATTCTTATAATCACCAAATTTCTCAATCATTTTTCTTGCAAGGAACACTTGTATACTTTTTCAATCATGTGTTTTATTAGCACACCCTCGTCCAACTTTGATACTCCCAATAGGATGCCTAACTTAAATCTTGTTACTGTCTACACAAGGCACTAGCTCTAATATGCATTTTTTTGATGACATCCGCATACCAAGTTACTCGTGTCTCTCCTCTATATCATTATATTAAAATGCCTGTGCCTAAACTTTTATAATACTTGAGGTACTCCGTCTCTTGTTACTAGGGTATCTCTTTCTATCTGATACTTGGTACAACTCATCCTCTAACATTTGTTAATCATCTTAAGGTTCTCATCTGTACATTAGTATCACAATACATACATAATTTTCTTCTAGTCATTACAACACCATGACATCTCACTCATATTCTTATACCCCTCGGACTATTCTCTGATACATACGACCTCTATAATCAAATTTAGCAAGGTACTATATTTACTTATATATATATATATATATATATATATATATATATATATATATATTATCTTCTTCCTCTACTGCTTGGATCACTTGTATTATTACTCCCAAATATCTTTTTATCCATATTAACTGATACACCAATCCAATGTTATCACACAAGGTACTTACTTTTACTAGCACATTACTTAACTAATTTCTGATATAGAAATACTAGCACTCTTGATATAGTAACACTAGCTTCCTAACTACACAACATATGTCCTTAAGGTTCTAGGATACTAGCTTCATTATTAGATCACCTTATCATACTCACTAGAAATTATGATCACTTGCATCCAATGCACTAGTTATTAACTTCTATAATACACATATTTCACTTCACTCTCAAAGGCAGACATATGGTTCCATATCTCTATTGATGTATATGTATCTCTCCTTAAACCTTTTACAAATGGATACATTATTCAGTGATACACTACATATCTTTCATGACTAATCTTGATATTTTTTAACCCATGACATGCAAGCTTCCACTTTCTGATACTCATAAACTTCCATACTGACACTCATCACCTACTGTGCATCCTGCACATAATTTCTCGATACTTCTTCCAACACATCACTAGCCTCAATATCAGGTGATATACCCATCACTAGTCATATACTGGTACCCTCATATCTACTCACATCAATGCTCTACTTTTACCTGTAACACAAGTCTTACTACTTTAGCATAATGTATTCTGATTCCCTCATACTCTCCTATACACTTATGGGTACTGTTCTACTATGGCACACTCACTAATACCCTTGATGCTTATACATTTCTTTACTCTTGACACACCCAAGTATCAACCACCAAATTGAATATCATGCTCCATTGATTTCCAACACAATTTTCTTGATACTTATGTGTTTACATGGATCACCCAACTACATGAATTCATGATTATCCAGAACTGGCATGCTGACTCTGATACTAACTCCTGGAACCATTACTGATATTCTCTACTCCCTCTTCTACCTATAGTAACAATACTAACTTATACCTATCATAGAAATATTGCTACAAGGTACTACGCTATGGATTATCTCTAGATTGATGCCTATTGCTCACATGCCCAACCAAGAACCTCTTACAGACTCACAAGCCACACTCCCAACAGTCAATGCTGATAATCAAGACACAGACCTAAATGCAATTCACCAATTATCATACTAATAAGGTACCCTAATGGAATGAAGCTCTATAAGGAACTGGACTAAAGAACTGAAAGTATCTCTACTGCTAAGCCAAAGAGTGATGGAATAAAGTCCTAAAATAACAAAAGTAAAAAAGTATTGAGATGATACTTTAAGAACCAATTTAAGATACAATCTGATAATCATACATGTCTGTCCAAAATTATGACACTCAGAATTCTCGTCACGCCAGTAAGCATAGCTGCGATAAACGATAGATTTCATAACTAGGGTATGTAACTCTATAATCATGTCATCTAGAATCCTCATCATGCCAACCGGTATGGCTGCGAGAAACTCTAAATTTTATAACTAAGATATGTACATCCGAAGTCAGGTCCCTATATTTCCGCTATGCCAGCTAATATGGCTGCGATAAACTCTAGGCTCAATAATCAAAGTAGACGTTTTACCTTTCTCACTGTCCTCATCAACATATGTCATCAAATAATACCATAATTTTAGTCCATAAAATTTATCTCAATATAAAATTAAACTCAATAACGAACACCAAGAATTTAAATCAACCGATTACCAAGAATCAAATTCAATAATCGATTACCAAGAATCAAATTCAACAACAACAAGTGAGAGCGGACAGAAAGAAGGAAAAAGATTTGAAATAGGAATTGTAATAAGATTCTCAAGGGTCGTCCCAGGAATCTCTCAAGAAATTTGTGATTGAGTATCCTCTCATCCTAATATCTTATATCCTATATCCTATATCCTATTGCAGGCTCGCAGAAGTACAACTAAGTTATTGCACTACCACGATATCGCACAACTTACGAAGCCTGACTTACATAGGCCACCACTAAAAATGTGTCATAACCCGCACCTAGTGTAGGGATACAAGTCGGGAACAACGCCCAGCCTATGCCGCAGCATCGACGGTAGAACGTTATCTTGGTCAACTATACTATCTAAATATCTCACAAAAATATAAAATCTGCCAATAATATCTCACACAAAACTCAATCACAATTCTAGAAGCACGAAAAGATATCAAGGAAGTCTAACATAACTATTCATTCAATATATAACAATACCAATAGAAACAATAATCAAAAACTCAAATATAAGCCGGAAACAAATCCGGTACCAAAATGCTAAAGGAACTAACTAAGAAAAACTAGTGATCCGGATAAACCTTCCGGCAATCACTCAAGAACTAGTGGGTCCAAGTCTGCACCATCTATAAGTCAAAGTCCATAGTATGTCGGACACCAATCTCTCGAATCCTCTGAATAAATATTTTCCAGTCAAGAATGGAGCGAAGTACATCTCTAACAGCAGTTCTAATCAATGATATAAACTATATAACAGTAAATAGATATAAATATACAAGATGCCATATACATGTACAAGAGATACGCAATAAAGGAAATACTGGAAATAAATACAAGAGTGAACAATATGGCAATGAACAAGAATACTAATGACTAAGTGAGTGAGTACCAGCTTTAACATATGATCGGCTTGGGAACTTGCACAAGAGTAAATGGCCTGGTTAATCGTACGTGCGGTGTATGATCAATACTCACAAGAGAAAAAAACTTGCACAAGGAGGGTATGATCACATATCTACACTACATACTCCCCAACCCCGACTGGTATAGTGGATCCAACTATGGTACGCTATGGCACAGGATTTCCCAAGAAGATAGCGACTCTTTCCAAGAATCAATGTCTGTACATGCACAAGATAATCAATAAAACAAGGCTTGCACAAGATACACCATATACCAAGGAATAATATCTCATGACGAGATCCGGATATACTAATCCGTGTAACCATCGTGTCAAGAAAACATGGATATCTACACTAGATACAATGAACATAGAGGATATCATAAATGAGAAACTATCAGAGAATGTACTCGCCTGAAGTCCAGTGAATATTCTCACAGATGTCTGATACGGTGCCTCGAAGACCTAGATATGAAATATAACATCAATACAAGGTTCTAGAAAGAAATAAGTTAAACTAGTCAACTTCTAGGTCATAAAGCTATTTCTAAGTCAAAAGTTAAACTAGGTCAACTCTAAGTCAAACCAGTCAAACTTGGTCAAACTACCTATTTTTAGGTTGCATGAGTCTAACTCGATGATATTGGGTTGATACACTATGAATCTAGGTCATACAAGCTACATCTTAGGATACTAAGATACCATATCTCAGGATACGCAACAATAGATAAATATCACATATCAATAATAAAGCAATATTTAATATATAAATCCTAATTATAAATACTAAAGGGATACCTTGGTTTCGAACCAACTTGTTATCGCAACACTAAACCTCTATCTTGATACCCAAACCCAATATCTTGGGTAACCTCAATACCTTGATAGTTACCTTGGTATCTCAAGGTAATCCAAAACGCTAACATATAACTAATACATATATATAAACCCAACTAATACTAAATATATATACTGTATGTATATCCATTCATAGGAACTAACTATAATATAATGTTTCTAACTACTATATACATATCACTACATATATCTAACTAACTACTAACCATAACATATCAAATACCTTAACTACTCAAACTAATGACTAATATAAATATATATATATATATATATATATATATATATATATATCAATCTAATACAACTACTAACTAATCACTAACTACTAATACCTATATATATGTACACATACCTATATATATAATACTTAATTAGAGAAACTAGTACATATATATATATATATATATATATATATATATAAAATCAATTAACTAGATAAATATCAACCTACTAATAAATATTAGCTAACTACTACTAACCAACTAACTAACTTACAACAACTAAAATATAGTATACTAATACATAAATACCAATTAGGAATATATATACATATATATATATTATATATATATATATATATATATATATAATCGCAGATCTGTCACTAAAAGCTACCTCTATTGTCGCTGAAAATACTGATACGCTGCTGACACTACTACTGTAGCGACGATTTCCTGCTGCTGTTGCTAACGTGTTGCTGCAGCCGTTGCTATTGCTGCCGCTGCTGTCACCAATTGTTGTTGCTGCTGCTAACGCTGCTGTTACTAATTGTTGTTGCTGCTGTTGCCAATTATTGCTGCTGCTGCTAACGCTGCTGTCAATGCTGCTGCTGTGGCCCATTGTTGCTGTTGTGACGCTGAAACTGTCACTATAGCTGCTGCTACTCCCTATCTCTTATATATAACACATAATTATATATATATATATATATATATATATATATATATATATATATATATATATATATACTCTTATGTATATAACTACAACTTATATAAATATGTATACACTCCTCTATATAATATTCCCAATAATACCCATAGTAGAACAACACAAATATAGTAACATATACATATTTATTAATAACATCACAGACACGTACACGTATATATATAATCATGCAAGGATATATATATAATTATAACATACAGGTATATATATATATATATATATATATATATATATATATATATATATATATATATATACATAACTTATATATAAATATTCTACCATAATTAATAGTTATTACATATATAGAAATATAGCTACATATATATATAACACATAGGTACATAAATATATGATACACACACACACACACACACACACACACACACACATATATATATATATATATATATATATATATATACATGCATATAATTATATATTATAATGACTAAAAATAATGGAATTAGATCTAGAAATAAAATACACAAACACGTGGAGTGCATCGCTCCCATATCCTACTAGATCTAGGATACACTTGCGACACGAGTCTACCACACATCCAAACATACCCCAAGGGACACGACCACGTCAAATATATTATTTATGAACAATACGAAGAGTCAAACACAATTCTACGTGTCCGTGTCAAAATGTGACATGCACAAAGTCCCGTGTCGGAGGGAAACCTCCCAAATCAACATGTATCACCAAATTATTGGGATACGACCTACATGTACCCAATTGTGGACACGACACTAGCCTCAAATACACAAGCACAGGTCAAATTAATCTATAGGACCAATTGACACACACAACAAATGACATTCTCAGAATTTTCCCAAAATTAACACAAAAAGTACCATAACTTTCCCAATAGGCCTCCTATGAACACAAAATCAAATCCTATGGGTAGCCTGTGCATATGGGTTGATTTCTCATAGTTAAATCTCAGATTTAGAACCTAAATTAAGAAAAAAAATTGAATTTTACCTATTGGAAGATGGATTCTCAATGAAACCTCCAAAATTGGTAAAATGAGCCTTCAACTTGTAGATCCTTGCTCCTCTTTGTAGATACATGCTTTCTTCTTGTAGATCCTTGCTCTACTAGTCACCAATGATGATTTGGGAAGGAATTGGGTGAAAATTTGGTAGGGATTTGATGGAATTGGTTGCGGAGAATTCTAGATCTAGATTTGGAATAAAAAATAAAGAGAGAAAGTTTTCATCCCCTTTATATATGTCTCACTTGCCCCCTCCCTCAAGCTACTATATAAAGTCTAAAATACCCCTCGGGGGCTCTTATGAAGAAATAATTAAGGAGGGAAGGTTCTAGTCTAATGGGTTTAACATAATTAATCATCCTCCTAATGATTGGAGTTCTAATTATTGGGCTCAATTTTAACTAGAATTAAATGTTGGTCCATGAGTCTATACTAAACTAGTTAGGTCCACTAACACAAGTCCAAAAAAATAAATCTAACATGTAATATAATAAATATATATTCAGCATGCACAATATTTAATTAATAACCACATGACTAAAATATTCTTGCCTAGAAAATGTTGTAGTGACAAATAGTTCCAATGTAAGATTACCTGCTCTTATTGTAGGAACAAATTGTATAAGTAACTAAATAAGAGACTACCTGCTCTGATTATAATTGTAGGAGCAATTGAGATGAGCAAAAGTTTCTATATAAAAGTAAAAGTTCTAATATAAGAGTAACCGCTCTGATACCAATTGTGGGGGCAATTGGGATCAGAAACTAAATAAGAGATTATATGTTCTGATACTAGTTGTGGGACCAAATGATATTAGTAAAAGTTTTGCTATAAGAGTACCCGCTCTGATACCAATTGTAGGAACGTGTATGGCAACTCTAGAGGGGGGTGAATATAGTTTATATATGCATCGAAATAAAATCACTTGTTAAAATATAATTCTATGGCATGCAATGGTGATCAACTACTAGCAGTTAGAATATATCTCATGTGTACGAATACTACTAGCAGTATTATGAATATATGCAGTAGAGTAAGAGAGAAAGCAAACGCAAACACCAAGATGTATACTGTTTTCCCTCTGAGAGGACTAGTCCAGTCCCGAAAACTCAAGATCGGAGTGGTATCCACTATAATCACCAATAGTGAATCACAAACTTTGATTTGAAGGCTTGCCACTTCTTTACACCACGAGTTTTGATCCGAAGTCTCATAACTTTACAGCTAGAGAGAGAGTAACTGATTTTAACAAAGCTCTTTACAACTCAGAAGACTCCTAGACCGAGATCGCACTTGGCACTATGAAGTCTAGGGAGTTGCTCTTTAGATGGAAAGGTTAAAGCTTAGGGGGTTTGCTCACAATAGGATATAAGACTAAAGAATAGTAGAGTAGTTGTCCTTGTTGTGTTATTTTCTTTGGAATAAAGAATTTTAATCTTATTTATAGGATATAGGCAAACAAAATTCGATCATAATTCGGTTAGGGTTTAATTCAAATTTTTAACCGTTGGGCCAAGAAATCAGGAGCTATTGAACTGGTTAATTTCATACCAAAAGGGTAACCGAGTTCGGTCCGAGTTCGGCACGAGTTCGGCTCGAGTTCGGTCTCCTAGTATGGTAGACTTTGTAAATAAATGTGGCCTAATTTGGTAGATAGGTTCTTTGGTTTATTTGAGTGGACTAAGTATATGGGTATAGGTACTTGGGATTTGCTAGTACAACTCAGTGTACATCAGTCCTAGACACAAATAAATAAAAGATTACATTTGAATATGAAACCAGTAGCTTTTGCAGAGTTTGACTTTGGTACCGACGGAGTTGATATACTTTGCATCGAGTATCTACTTCATCTTTGTTTTGGATCTGATTCATCTGATGTTTGATGATTATCAGAATTAGGTTGACTGTGACTACTTTATGTCAACACTAACTAGATTTGACTAGACTAGATTCATGGACCAACATTAATTCTAGTTAGATTGAGCCCAACAAATAAGCCCATTCATTAGGAGGATGACTTAATTAGTTAAACCAATTGGATTAGAACCTTTCCTCCTTAATTAATTCCTTCATAACAAGTCCCAAGGGGTATTGTGAACTTTTTATAGTAACTTGGAATAGGCGCAAGGCCGGCCATAGTAGGGGGAGGAAAGAGACTCTCTCTCTCTCTCTCTCTCTCTTTATCCATTCATTTCAATTCTAGATCTAGAATTTTCCTCATCCAAAGTCCTTCATTCTTATACTAATCCCTACCCAAATTCCTTCTCAATTCCTTCTCTACTCACTATTGGAGGCTATTAGAAGAAGAAGGATGCAAGGATCTACAAGGAGGAGGAAATAGCACAAGTTAAAGGCTCTTGACACTCAATTGGAGACTTGCATTGGGAATCAATCTTCCAATAGGTACAATTAAGTTTCTTCCCTGTAATTTGACTTTAAATCTATAGTTTAATCATTAGGAACCCTCCCATGTACTAAGGCTATCCATAGGAAGTGGAATTAGGTTCATAGGAGGCCTATGGAGGAAGTTATGTGGTATTTAGTGTCAATTTTGGAGGAGTTTCGAGATTGGCACATCATATATTTATCAATAGGTCAATTAGACCAAATTAATATGTGTTTGATTGTTTGAGACTAGTGCCGTGTCCACAATTGGATACGTGTAGGCCGTATCACGATAATTTGACGATACGTGTTGATTTAGAAGTTTTTTCGACACCGAGGTTTGAGCATATCATATTTTGACACAGGCACGTAGTTAAATAGATAGCTCTTCGTAGTACTTCTAATTGTGATTCTAGACTTGCTCGTTTTCTTCGGGATACATTTCATGATGTGATGGAGCTGTATCGTAAGTGTATCATAGATTGAGTGTGATACGGGTGCGATGCACTCGAAGTGTTTGGTTATTTGTATTGGTAAGTTTGATACTCTATTTAGTGTGTTCTTATATCTAATTAGTGTTGTTATGATTAATATATATATATATATATATATATATATATATATATATATGAGTTTATACCTTCATGTTCTTGATCTATACTATGTATTTATGTATCTATCTATAAGTAGCAGTCTTTTGGTTGAGTATCAGATTTTTTTTTAGATGGAGATGGGAGTCCTGTAAGGTGTATTGCTGTCTGGATTGGTATTAGTTGGTACCTAGGAAGGAGGAGGCTGTGAGTAGGTGATAGGTGTTGGCAAGTAGCAGTGATACTTAAGGAGGAGTGGAGGTATAGTTAAACTTGTAGCTAGAGGAGTATGCACCCCATGATTGCAAGGAAGTTGTGCACATCAACGTGATGTTGTTCCTGCACTTCACTAGTGTTGTGGTGCAAGAATGATGTGCCAGGTAGCACAGCAGCTGCACCTGTGATGGTATGTGCATAAGCATGTCGGGTAATTTTTTATAGAGTCAGCAGCAGGATATGTAGTGCACTGATGTGCACTGCTGCAGTATTTTGAGGGGGGGTTGTACGTAGCAGTAGCTGAGGTATCAGAATATGCACATATATGTACATGTAGGGGGAAGCAATGGTCAGTAGTAGCTGTTGCTAACTGATTATATTGTAGTCCATAACTGTATGGACTGTTGAAGTTATGGATAGTTGGTCCATTGGACTGTGTTGAAGTATAGCTATGGGGTGGAAAAGTTTGTGTACACAGTGTGCACATCAAGGTACATATAAGTGTTCAGTTGGGATAACCTGAAGGGGGTGCTCTCAGATGCAGGGTTCAAGTAAGAGTTCAATTGCCATGCACATTGGTGTGATGGTGATTTGGATATCAAATTTATAAATTGGTTTGTAAAAATTTACCCTACATTTGGGTATATGGTGTATCCTACTACAGGTTGTACCCATGGGTTGAGATACAAAGATTTATGTGGGTATCCTTTCTAGAAGCATGAAAAATATGCCGGATGGCTATACGTAGCATATTGGTGCAGAGCAGCGTAAGCAGAGGCCTTCCAAGCCACCAAGCGTACAACAGAGCTTTTTCCGCTAAATCCAGCATAAAATATTAGCTCAAAAGGCCATCCGCGTAAGGCAGTACGTTCAAACCACTTCAGCGTAAACGGGTGCTTCATCGCCTCCAGGGCGTAAAACTCATCCTCTTTCAGACGCAGCATTGAGGTGTACAAGAGACGCTTCGTATTCTTCGAAGTGAACCTGTCAGACCCTGCAATGAAGATCCTACAATGAACCTGACGTCTGGACTTCTGACAAAGGGATACGGCTCGACTACCCAGACGACGGCTATGATGATGGCACAGCACTGCGACCCAGGCTGTCATTTACCGCCATCCCCTTTGCGTAAACTGCTTTTACAAAGCACGAAGGGATACACTGCCTTATTTTACACAGGCAGACACGAGCTATTTACGTTCTGCAGTAGACAAACCGCCTGCCACATCAAAAGCTGTACTCCGTACGGGGTTTGAGGCACGTCTCTGCGTCCAATACACAGAGCGATGACAGTTTCTCGAGGCACGTCTCTACGTCTAAATGCACAGAGCGGTGACAGTTTCTCAAGGCACGTCTCTGCGACTGATGCGCAGAAGGGGTTGCGGACCTTCAAAAATATGCCTCCATATTTAATGCACAAGATGGTGGCGAATCTTAACATTTAATGCAAGAGATTTGATTATATCTTCAAAAGCCGTAATTCTGGCTAAGACGTCCACATCAGCACTCTGGCACGGTACGCAGCGGCTTCTACGCCCATCCAGCTCCTGTGCTCACCCGGCCTCTATGACCGCTCGGCTTCAACGCCCATTCGGCTTCTACGCCTACTCGGCCTCTATGACCGCTCGGCTTCAACACCCATTCGGCTTCTACGCCTACTCGGCCTCTATGACCACTCGGCTTCTACGCCTGCTCGGCCTCTATGACCATTCGGCTTCTACGCCTGCTCGGCCTCTATGACCACTCGGCTTCTACGCCTGCTCGACCTCTATGACCATTCGGCTTCTACGCCTGCTCGGCCTCTATGACCACTCGGCTTCTACGCCTATTCGGCTTCTACGCTTATTCGGCTTCTATGCCGGTTTGATAACTATTTGGCTTCTTTGCCATGGTGACAGACATTTGGCTTCTATGCCAACCTCTTCTACACAATGGATACCTACCTACGTGGCTTCTACGCCGTGATCTTCGTAGCGATTATACGCGTTTTGTCCCTTAGTTGGACCCGCGTCACACGCTCATTCAAAGGATCATCTATACGCAAGCATTGGTTACTTTAACCATTGTGTAAAAGGGTGCTGTACTTTCTACTCCTCGGTTTCTACACCGACGGAGTGGTCACTATCACTAAAACTCTATAAATAGAGACCTCTATCAATGAGGAACAAGGTCAAAAAATTGGTCAAGAAACCAATATCAGATCCAAGGTCAAAAGAGAGAGAGAGAGAGAGAAGAATCCGGAGCTCAGGCAAAGAGTAGGGATCGACGACTTTGGCATCGTGCATCCACCCTCTTCTGCAACCTTCGAAGTTGCTTCCTATCTTCTACGGCACTTCTTCAACATCGTGTGGTCCAAGGGCTAAAGTGATCGACTGCAGATCAGACACCTATAGCAATATTTACCCAGATTAAATAAATTATACTCCCATATCCTAATATAGGATCAAATTGTACAAGTTTGTTTGTAAACCAAAGAAGGTGGGTCTCATATAAACCCTATCCTGAATATATTTTCATTCTTTCGTTTAATACCACAAACAAGATGGCGACTCTACTGGGGATATCTTTCTCTTCTGACGAGGAAGCGATTTCTTAACACGATGCGGTATCTATAGGAACCGTGAAGAAGACACTGGTCGTCCAATTCGACCAGTCTGCCTACGAAGACATGCTTCGAACCGGGGGTAGCTCTCACCCTCTCTCCGTCCAAGACAACAGGAAGCTGCGCAGGGTCTGGATGCCCAAGACATCCTCTACCATTCCTGTGGACTCTCCGATCTCTCCGATCTCTCCGACCAATGAGGTTGTAGCCTTGCTCCCTCCGTGCCCTGTACGTAAAATTCAGTCTCCCGCTACACGCGGTACAGACGAAACTTTGGGCAAAGCCTCAGCACTAACCCAGAAGTATCCACTGTGCTCTACGCGTAGAAACCAGTCTTCCGCTACGCGCGGTACAGACCAAACTTCTGATGACGCCTCAGCGCCAAATTGGAAGTACAAATCATGCTCCGTGTGCAAGACAATATCTGACCTCTACGGGAAACCAGATGAGCGCTGTGATTTTTGCAAGAGAAAGCAAGCGGCAGAGTACTCAACTTCTCGGCCTTTACGCCAGCAAGGGAGCAATCTGCTTACCCTCCGGATTACGTAGGAAGCCGACGGCCGACTGAGGACCTCTTCAGCTTTATGTTAGTCTGAGCAAATCTCCAAATTATGCCAGGCGAAGTCCCACGACGTAAAACAAGCTCAGGTTGTGGAAAGACACCCTCCCCGGGGATTATCCGCCACCCAGATGGCCAATCTATTGTACACAGGTGGCACAGGAAAAACCATGGTGCCTAATCTCCGCGTGCCCACTGATGGGAACAGAAGGAACAAGCCGTCATCTTATTCCTCTACTCCTCCTGACTTGCGCAAATATCTAATCCAGAAGCGTAAGGAGAGGGGACCTTCCAATATGTCTATTACGCCCCCTGGCGAGCAATGTTGTAATAGTCATAAAATTGTGATTGACTGCTGCTGCTCTAAAGCAAAATGGTCGGTTTTCGACCGATTGAGCTACTCTCAGAAAGAAGAGCCCGCGCATGCATCCGTGAACATGGCTTCACATATACCTAGAGGAGGGTCGAGCTCAAGACGTCATCCCTCTAGGCCTCCAAGACGAAGGAGATTCGAAGACCTCCTCAGGAACACTGAAGCTGGGGTGTTCCAAAACACTCATGCAAGGTCACAGAAACCAGCTTCGTACTCGTCTGATTCTGACGCTGGGGGTCGCCAATCTCCCGGATCAGATGCTGAGAGTATAGAGTCGACTTCTGCGATGACCTATACTAATCCTTCGATGACGCCCAGGGAAATGGGAGTTTACGCCGTTGAAGATGAACGCGAGAAAGCTTTGCCATCAGGAAACGCGGAACAACGCATCACTGTACTAGAGACATCTCTGAAGCAAATACAATCCATAATGGAGAACATGCACCAGATGATGCTAACTCAGCACGCAACTGCCATGGCTCAAGCATCGGTCCTGCCAACTCAGATACGTGTGGGGGTGGACTTACCACCATCCAACCCGAGCCAAGAGCCTGCTCTAGATCAAGAGTCAGCAGTTCCTCTGCTTCCTCACTCGGAGAATATATTACCCCCCGTTGGAGTCGCGATACAACCAACTCCTCACTACACCATAGTCTCGCCTCCAACTGAAAATCCGATGCAGGCAGTACGGGAGTTGAAAGTCCAGTTTGACGCCTTAAAGAACAAAGATCAGCTCAAGAAACTGGGAATCAACCAGCCTTACCCAGCTATCTGGGAAGAGGTCCCTTTTCCTCCGAGGTACAAACCTCAGACTATGGATCTGTTCGAGGGAAAAATATCACCAAGTCAGTACATGAACTATTTCAGTATGATGACGGTGTTGCTACAAGGGAACGACGCCCTCCTCACTCGGGTGTTCAAAGGCTGCCTCTCAGGAGTAGCCTATCAGTGGTACCGTAGCTTGGCGGACAACTGCATTACTTCCTTCGAGGACTTCAAAGCTTTATTCTTCACGCGATTCTATGAGGGAGGAATGGACATGTCTATGTCCTCTCTCATCGAAGTCAAACAGAGGGAAAAAGAGGACGTTCGCACCTTCGTCGAACGTTTTCGTCAGGCCACCTTACAGATGCCTCCAGGAGTTCCAGACTCTGCGTTAGTAGACATTTGCAGGAAGAACCTCCTTCCCGTAGTCTCGGTATTTACAGGACCATATCAGTTCCATGATTGGCCCTCGTTCATCATCTCGGCAGCAGCCGCCGAAAACAACAGTCGCAAGGCGCACGACAATGGCATTATGATCTCCGCCTCTGACAGAGGTAAAATGTCATCTCCCAGCAGCGACCATCCTCGCAGCTCCAAGGGAAAAGAAGCTCTGGCAATTAATACGTCCATACAAAAGACTGCGGCGACCACGCAGACGAGAACCGGGACTTCCAGGCCCGTCGAAGTCTACTCTTTTGACGACGACGATATCCCAAGTATATTCGAGTGTCTCGTCAAGAGTGGCAAGATCACCCTTCCGGAGCTAAGGCGACCCCAAGAAGTCGGCAGTACTGACGACCCCAAATAATGCATCTTCCACAGATACGTACACCACCCAACAAAGGCGTGTTACATACTGAAAAGGAAGATCCAGGGGTTAATCGATGCTAAGGCCATCACTCTGCACAACACCGAGAAGACGGTCACGGCCAACATGATCTCTGTGTAGTTTGGCAATCTGCCTTCCCAAAAAGTCTCGAACGGTGTCACACCCATTTTTTGGACCACGATGAACATCATCAATCTACCTCCAGCTAGGGGTCAAAATCATGACCTGGTACCCCTAACCACCCGGCAGGGCAAGATTATGTGGTTTCATCCAGATTTGGTGTCAGAGCTCAAGGAGGATACTAAGGCTACGTCTAGAAAGAGCTCCAAATACAAACCATGCCATATGGTCACAACTTCTTCTCCATCAGACGAAGACGAGGTATTTGCTGCAACCCGTTCAGGGAAAGCCTACCTCAACGACTACGAAGCAAGTCAGAAAGAGGCACCGGTGGACGCTTCAGCTGCCAAACCTTCAGGACCAGACCCCGTCGTACCAGATGCCGGTCCTTCAAAACCAACTTCGGCGGACAAGGGGAAGCAAAGAGAAGTGCGCTTTGATAAACCTATGAAAAATATTCCAAACAAAGGTTTAGAGAAGCCATACAACTTCGACATACTGGCACAACTGGCTAATACACCAACCAGGCTGTCCATCTTCGAGCTACTCAGGCTCTCCCAAGACACTCGTCTAGCCCTGAGTGAAGCACTGATGCAGACGGAGGCATGCTTGACCCAGCTCAAGTCCCCCGACGAAGAACCAGTGGCATGTCCTCAATGCCACAGTGTAATGGAAGTGGTCCCAAATATCACTTTCACTCAAGACGATATGCTGTTAAAACATAACAGGCATGACAGGCCCCTTTATTATACCGGGTACGTCGGTTCCATGGATGTCAATCGGATTCACATAGATCCAGAATCGTCGATCAGCATCATCCCTCACAGTCTGCTCAGGTCGCTGAGGATTCCTACCAGCGAATTGGCTTACACCTCCACTACAATCGTGGGTTTCAACGCCGAAAGAAGTAAGCCGTTGGGGAAAATTTGCCTGAGGATCCAGATTGGCAACCTCAGATTGGTGGCCATGCGTTACGTCATCGATTTAGAGGTGTCCTACAATATTTTGCTGGAAAGACCGTGGATCCACGACCACAACATAGTTTCTTTAACTCTACATCAATGTATCAAATATGTAGACCCCCAAGGAACGGTACAAACGGAGGTTGCTGACCTAAACCCGTTTAAAGGAGTAGAATTCTACTATTCCGATGCCGTATTATACTCTCAAGACCACATAGAAGAAGTGTCAGGCGAGGCAGGGAAGGAATCCCACCGGGAGCCAGAAGAACCCTCTGCCGCACTACCGTTGTCAATCAGAGTGAAAGGACAAACCACTCGTCCGAAAGCCATGGAGCCTATAGCTATTCACCTGGACAAGACCAGGTCAGGAAAAGGGAGTGATCCTCTAGTGATCACTTTGAACCAGAAGCCTCCACCCCTGGTCATCAAGCTTCGGCGCGACAGGCAGCAGACCGATGTAAATGCAACCAGGAACGGAGTTCCAGATGATAATAAACATCCTCTTTTCCAGTATATTGGCGCTCAAAATCCAATCAGGAATCCACGCCCCGTGATGAGGTAGAACCCATAGCACAAAATTCTTGGAAGTTATGAACTCCTACCGTCTGTATGTCTAGGAAGTAGCATCATCATCCAACGTCGTCACAACGTATGGACCGTATGAGGATTCTATCTTCATTGTCCTGCCTACCTATAGCAGCCAGCGATCAATAGTCTTCGGCCGCATGTGCAATCAATCGGCTATCCACGAAGATACTTTCGATGACGATACTGGAAAAAAGCAGGTTCACCGATACAGCCCGCAAGCGTTGAGGATCATGCAAAACATGGGCTATGACTTGGAGCGGAAGCCAGGCCTCAACTACGGAAGAGGCAGACGAACGCCGCTGCGTGGCGACCCCCGCTATCAGCAAACCCATTTTGGGTTAGGGTATGCCACCTCCCTTACGACTTCTAAGTCAGACGAGGATATCTTTTCCTCCTCCCAGAACAGCTCGTCGCCCTCCGACTCACCTGATGCTCTCGAACAAACAATATCAGTGAATATGGTAGTGGCAGATCCCTTTGAAGCAGATAAACAGGATCCTGAGCCGTTTGAGAATGACTTTTGGGCCCAACAAATGGATACGCAGTGGGAATTCTGCTTCGAGCAAAGAGAACCTCCCACCAAGGATGAAGTTATCCAGGTTGATGTTGGGGGTAAACTTTTGCCAAAGCCGATATTCATCAGTAACAATCTTTCCCCAGCTGAAAGGAAAGAAGTTATCCAGCTGATAAAAGAATATATCGACGTCTTTACGTAGAATTATGAGGACATGCCGGGCCTTGACCCGAAGGTGGCTACTCATAAACTCAAAATATTGACCGACTCGAAGCCTATGAAGCAGCACCAACGCCGGTTCCGCCCGGATATGATGGACGCCATCGAAGCTGAAGTCAAGAAGTTGATAGCCTGCGGTTTCATCCGGGAAGAACAATATCCCGACTGGGTCGCCAACGTTGTCCCAATCATGAAGAAAAATAGGAAAATACGTATCTGCATTGATTACTGAGATCTGAATGCAGCCTGCCCCAAGGATGAGCTCCCTCTTCCCATCACGGACATCATGATCGACAATACCTGCGGTTTTGAACGCATATCTTTCATGGACGGATTCTCAGGATACAATCAGATCAAGATGCATCCTGGAGACGAGAAGCACACTGCCTTCCGGACCCCGTTGGGAGTATATTGCTATACGATCATGCCCTTCGGATTGAAGAACGTCGGGGCTACATACCAACGGGCTATGAGTAACATATTCCATGAGCATTTACGCAAAATAGTAGAATGTTACATTGACGACATAGCCGTCAAGAGCCGCCTCAAAGAGGATCATATTCAAGACTTGAGGACGGTATTCGGGTTAATGCGCCAACATCAACTCAAGATGAACCCTACGAAGTCCTTTCTGGGTGTATCTAGTGGCAAATTCCTGGGATTTATCATCACCGCCAAAAGCATCCAAGTGGACCCTGACAAAGTCCAGGCCATCATAGAAATGCGACCGCCCCGTAATCTGAGGGAACTCCGGGGATTTCAAGGCCGTCTGGCTTATATTCGGAGGTTCATATCCAACCTCTCGGGAAGATATCTGCCCTTTTCGTATCTCATGAAGAAAGGTGTATCCTTCATATGGGACGTAACCTGTCAACAAGCGTTCGGAGATATCAAGCGCTATCTCACCAGTCCGCCAGTTCTGGTGCCTCCCGTCATGGGAAGACCATTCTTGCTATACATTCGAGCAATGGATCATTCGCTAGGAGCTCTTCTCGCACAGAAGAACGATATGGGTCATGAACAGGCTATCTACTACCTCAGCAGAATGATGGTCGGAGCTGAACACCGGTACAACCCAGTGGAGAAAGAATGCTTGGCTCTGATGTTCGCTATCCAGAAGACGCGGCACTATGTCGCCGGCCAGACTATTCATATCATCTCCAGGATCAACCCTCTTCGAGTACTGATGAGCAAGCCAAGTGCTCTTAATTCCCGACTCACGACTTGGGCGATGCTGTTAACACCATATGACATGGTATACGTCCCGCAGAAGTCCATCAAAGGCCAAGCGCTGGCTGACTTCCTAGCTGCTCGTCCGATCCCGGAGGCCTCCAAATTATACGAGGACATTCCCGACGAAGTTGCAGAATGTAATTTCGCAATGGAAAGTGACGCATGGCAACTGTTCTTCGACGACGCCTCCAGGACTGGTCCCCAGGGAAACGTGGTTTCAGGGTAGGAATCGTCCTGGTCACTCCTGATCAACTCGTCATCTACCGAGCATATTCTCTTAGCGAGCCATGCTCCAATAATATGGCAGAGTACAATGCTTTGCTAATCGGGCTCCAAGTCGCCAAAGAGTTGGGGGTCGTCTCCCTGGAAGCTTTCGGTGATTCTCTACTTATCGTCAATCAAGTCAGAGGAATATATGAAGTCCGGAATCCAGACCTCATCCCCTATCACCAAGCAACGGCCGAGATAGCCATGACATTTAAAGGGTTCTTCCTAGAGCATGTACCTCGATCTCAGAATCTGGAAGCTGATGCCCTAGCCAGTCTAGCTGCGGATTTAGCCACTCCTATAAGAAGGCAGGATTCGGTAATCCTTCTTAACAAAGATTTATTCTGTGTGAAGAACAACTTTTACATAGAACGCAGCTACGCTGTGAACACAGATCCCCCTAGAAGAGACTGGAGAAGTCCCTTCATAGATTTTGTCGCATACGGAATCTTGCCGGAGGACCCCAAAGAACCAGTATTCGTCAAAAGACGATCATTACGCTTCTACTTCGATATATCTTCACAATGTCTATATCGCCGGATCTACGACGGACTACTATTGAGATATCTCTCTAACGACGAAGCACGGCAGATTATCCGGGAGGCTCACGATGGCGTGTGCGGAGCGTACCAGCCCGGTCCTAAGCTACAGGATCTTATCAGGAGAATGGGCTATTACTGGCCCACTATGATCACGGACGCGATCAACTATGCAAGACAATGCAGAGCCTGTCAGGTTCATGCAGACTTCATACACCAACCGTTTGAATATCTACATCCTACGGTTGCGTCCTGGCCTTTCGAAGCATGGGGTATGGATATCATTGGTCCTATTCACCCGTCTTCTTCCAAGAGGTCACCGGTTCATACTGGCCATCACGGATTACCTCTCCAAATGGGCAGAGGCGATCCCTCTAGCTGAGGTAAAGGTATCTAATGTAATCAACTTCGTCAAGCATCACGTCATTTATCGCTTTGGGATTCCCCGAAGGATAATCCATGACAATGGACCTCAGTTCATAAGCCAAGCGTTTTATCGATTTTGCGATAAAAATTGGATACATAATATTGCCTCTACGGCATATTATCCAGCTGCTAATGGTTTGGCGGAAGCTTTCAACAAAACCATTATCAAACTCTTGAAGAAGTTTGTCTCTTCAAACAAAAGAGATTAGGATGAGAAGCTGGGCGAATGTCTCTGGGCGTACCACACAACGGTACGAACACCAACAGGTTGTACCCTATTTTTACTGGTCTATGGGAGCGAAGCAGTTCTCCCCATTAAAATCCAGATCCCGTCACTCAGGATAGCCGTGACTAATGAGCTGACTCAAGAAAAGAATGACCTGTTAAGGCTTCAAGAGCTAGAGGGATTAGACGAGAAATGCCTCCAAGCTCAACAGCGCATCGCGCTCTACCAAGCACGCATTTCTGGAGCTTTCAATCATAAAGTAAAGGAAAGAGTGTTCAAAGTCGGCGAGCTAGTTTTAGCCGTAAGAAGGTCGATGATTCTTACTCACAGGAGTAAAGGGAAATTTCAGCCCAAGTGGGAAGGCCCTTATGTGATCGAGACAACGTTCTCGAACGGCGCTTACAGGTTAGCCCAGCCTAATGGAGACCTGTTCATGGCTCCTATCAACGGTAAATTCCTGAAGAGGCACTATGCTTAAACCTCCTCTACTCAAGTGGAATATAGCGAGAATCTCAATTCTGACAAAACTACTTCCAAAACGAAACTAGTTAGGTCATATTCTATCATGTCCGTATGACCTCTGAATAGGTATGTCCTGCTAGAAGTTTATCGAGAGTCTATCACGTCCATACTACCTCTGATATCACTCTCGCCCAAACCTATCATTTACATTCTGAAGTGATGGGTCCACAAAGTCAGAAATGATTCGCTTTATTTATTCCCGAAAAGAGCAGAATTACATCGGGGAAGCAAAAAGAAGAAAGTGTACATCATTGTGGGGGAGTGGTCAGATCGCGAATCAGCTTTGCCAGTGCAGCTACCCTCTCATCCCTGGAAACCAAGGCATCAGCGCGGGCCTGTTCCAGCCGTGCCTCAGGATTGTTCATAAAGGACAGTTCGGCCCTTGCCCGAAGAGAGCCAGCTCGGGTAGCTTCTGCACGCTCCAGATCCCGTCGTGCTGTGCTCAGTCGACCAGTCGCTACATCTAGACCAGCCAACAACTGAGAAGTCCATTCCTCTGCCTGAGCGAGTTTTTTCTTCAACTTGCGGGCCCTCGCTACATTCCCTTCATGCTCGGATTGGCACTTCGTCTGAAGAGCAAGAGCCTCCTCCACGACAACTTTTCTTTTATCCATCTCCAGCTTATGTGCTTTGATAGAGTTATCTAGGCTCTCCAGCTATTTGGTAAGCCGTGCAGTCATGAAGTCGTATCTGGCCTGGACCTCAGCTTCAAAACTGCCCCGAGTCAGCTGAAAGTATTCGTTAATGGGTTGCTCCAACCCATTGACCATCGCCTCCAGGGCGTCAGCTACCCCAGAATCGCCGAACTCCCTGACCGCCCCAATCGAAAATTGGGAAGCCTTCTTCAGACGCTCAAAATCCAGATTCTTCGCCAACACCATTGATATCAGCGTTTTGAAACTGGTATAAAAGAGGCTGGTATACAGCTCGGTCAGCGCAACCAGATCTGGTTGAAAGCCAGAAGTGGCCGCGATATTGGCGAGTTCTCCTCCAGGAATGATTGCAGACGAGGTGGCCACAGCCGCCGCCTCGACGGGTAGTGCGATCGAAGAAGGTGCAACAACGACGGTCGAAGTCATCGGCATACTCACAAGAGGCGAGTTCACGATAACGGGTTCATCCTCCTCTTGAGGTGACGAAACTACTCCGGGCGAGCTGGCCCCCGAAGGTATTTCCTCCTCGAAGTCGAACGCCCCCGTATCATCGCCAAGAGCCCGAGCAGAGCTAGAAGGCGCTTCAACGCTATACTTCCCATGGACGCCATCCCCTGAGAGGAGGACAAGAAAGTTGATATCAATATGATAGTAATCTTTCTAAGAGGAGACATAAAGATGACCTTTACCCGTAGACAACGGTATATATGCCGCGTCTGCAGCCGATGTAGCTATATCACGCCTTAATGACGCAATACGAACTGTCATACCTGGAGAAGGAGGTGGGCCAACCGACATCGCCAGGAGCTCTACCAAGCCTTCACCAAGACGCAGTCGAGGTTCGTCAGCTAGAATCTCGCTAGTCATGCTCACGGACGCGGCAGGAGTTTCATCCGTTGCTGGTCTAAGGAAAGATTCTCCCATTTGCCTCGGCCACGCAGGCGATTTCATTCCACTACCTGAGGCAGTGGCAGCAACGGCAGCCTCAAGCAGGAGTTCTCCGGCACTAACAGCCAAAACTGAGGGTCCCTCTCCAAAAGGCGGGGAACCTCCAATCAAAGAGACATCTCCAACAGGAGAGACAGCAGGTTCCTCTCTAGGAGCCTCAATGCCAGGAATCCGGAGAGAACGATTAACCGTCTTCTTCTTCCTCTTGCGAGGGGAAGTCTGCTTCGAGGCAGGAGCCCTTCGCTTCCCAGAGACTGCCAAAGCCCCCGCAGGCGGAGGTACTTCACACCTCGGCACCGACACCAGAGGCTCATCCGGAGTGATGGACTCCTCACCCTCGTCAGACGAAACCGAGGGGACTTCGACTCTTCCCCCAGGCTTGGGAGAAGGCACCCTAAAGCTTCCATGCATGTCAAAATTGCGATGGAAGGTGTTGATCGCCACGTAGAACTGGGCATACGAATGGAGGATGCACAGCTCCGTGGAGAGGGTGACGACCGGCACAATAAAGATTGCTCCCGTACAACCCATAATAAAATACCGCCATCCTCTGGCTCCATCAATGAGTCCGCCCCTGGACCTGAAGCTGGTGACGGCATTGCCCACGTGCAGCTGATCGTACCCAAACTGCCTGGCAAACCGACTGGGCAAGTAAGGCTCGAAGAAGCAATGATCTTCGCTTCTGTATAGCAAATGGGAGGGTCTGATGCAGACCAACCAATTAAAAGCTTTCGAAGAAAGATTGGTCTTCTCTCCACCTAAATCCTCAAGCTTAATCCCCGACTGATTACGATGCACAGAGGGGACAGTACAGAGGAGCTTCCAGCAATGACCGAGGCTCAGCACTAGCCGACAGTCTAAGACTGTGTTCACGTTCCAGAGGGAGTCCTTGTAGTTCAGCAAGAAACTACCCTCCGAACTACTGCCAGAGCCGGGAGACATCACCCGGGGGTTGTGGAGAATTAACCATCCCATCAAGTATAGGTATGGTAACTCTACCCGGGGAAAGCTATCACGTCGAGCTTCATCAACGAGCAATCCGTCAGTCATGGCTCTCAGGCCAGCCTGTATATGGCACACCATAGCAGAGAGCAAGCCCAGTCTTGCCCCAAACACCAGACGAACGACAGGCCACAGGATATTCCGGTGAATGCGGTCCGCGGACGCGATACCGGGCACAACTACTCGACGCAACCATAGGGAGAGGAAACCAGCCAGTCGGGCTTCCTCAGACAAAGGCCTGCTGCAGCGCCTCAAGTAACTATAGGCCTTAGTGCCTTCAGGGTACTTTCCTACCCCGTCATTAAGAATCTGGTCTGGAGCTTTAGCCTCCTCCATAAGATCCTCGATGACCTGGGCACTGAGCACGCCCAAACAGTTCATGGGCTCATTCTTGCCCCCCAAAACTTTCTCCGACTTGATGGCCCTGGCCCGGTGGAAGAAGAGGTAGGACATCCACTTAGTGGTGTGAGCCAAATCAGGAGGCTCATTATAAAAAGCAGTGCACACGAAGTAGTGGCACATCAGCTCCTGATACACCTCCACAACCCGAGGGTCCGAGTCCTCCAACTCCCGGTTGGTGGGAACATACTCTTCATATGGGGTATCCCAGATCGGCAGTCTCAAGATCACTGTCATCTCATGGAGGGCCAACCCCAACTCCCCCAGTGGAGTAGCGAAGGTCCTGGTGAGCGAAATGTATCGCTCCATCAGTGCCAGAAACAGGTTAGGGTTGGGAGGCAACCCAACACTCATCGCACTCACAGCAGCATACAGTCCGATAACCTCCAGATCTCTCTGAAAATGTTTTAAGGCCCAGTCAACTAGGCAAGTCCATCGGAAGTTTGTTGGGGTAATCCACCCATTGCACCGAGGATTCTCCTTGGGGTATACCCCCCTCGCACCATGAAGTTGTTGCAGAAATCGGCAATTGGACCGGCTGGATCACTGAACTCTCTTCACTCGGGACGCTGCCCGGGCACAGTCCCCTAAACAACGTCACGACGCCAGAAGGACGGCTAACAAACGACCCCTGGTCAGCTCCTTTCAGATTAAAGATCTTCCCCGGCTTGCCGTGAAGATCGGGAGTCAGCGTCCACGACATCCTCCTGGAATGTGTGGCATGGAAGAAAGCCGAGATGGGATAATCTCTCGACATCGTGGGCAGATACAAGACCACACTCTCGGCAAGGAAAACCCAGGGTTCTCTCTTGGGCTTCGTCTGGGACTGTTTGTCAATCATGTCCCCAAAGAGAAAGGTCGGCTTGATGTACTGGTCCCCGTCTATGTACGTCAGGGGCTCTCCGTTAATCATGTTCAGCAATGTCCGCTCGCCCTGAGCCGATATCAAGATCCCTCGTCCTTTGGGATACTGGAGTTCGGAGATAGGAAATGTCACGTGCGACAGATCCTCCAGATAGTTCGAGTGCAGCATCCCGGCAGCGGAACCCATCACCTCGGCCAGTGGAGACTCATGCAAGTTAACTGCGAAAGTGCAAAGAAAACACGTCATTACAAATCTTGCAACATAAAGACCAAGAAATGACAGTCTGTGCTTTACGCCAAGACAGTACAAAATTTGGTCATTTTACGCCGGAAGTCACATCCTGAAGCGTAATTGGCGGTATACTATCCGTGCTTTACGCCAGACTGTCAAAATTCTAGTTACTACGCCGGAGGTCCCATCCACAAGCGTAAAACTAAAATTTTATAGTATACACCAAGTTTTCGGCGGTCAGAGCTTTTACGCTCAAAACTGCGAAAATATGGAGTTTCTACGCTGGCACATTAGAAATATTGGCGTAAAAGATGAAAACGTCTCCGTGCGTCATCTTCCTCGAAGAGGCTATCAGCACAGAAGATGACCTAGCACGGTCACGTTCAACGTGTGCGAAGGATTTTTCGTCGTTCTTTGTCATCCCAAAGGCTATACCTCTAAGGCCGGGAGCGCTACTCGTCGGCAGGATGCTTCGCTCAGAAGGAAGTTCACCTTGCCCGACCGAAGACACTCTCGCCGGGGCAGAAGAACGAGAAGAAGAGCCTGTGCTCTTTCCCTTGGTAGAGGGGGTTTGTTTCGGCGCCATTTCTGAAAACTCGGAGTGCTCGGAGAAAGAACGAGGGGAAAAACTTAAACAATCGAAGGCTCTCTTTCGCAGAAGACGGATAAAAAGTTTTTCTCTCAAAAGTTTGGGGATATATATAGAGTTCGGGTCAACTCCTCAAACCCTCGGACGGGCTCCTCGAAACCCCAACCAAATCTCACAAATTAAATATTTTGTTATGATTGGGTACTACGTCAGCCCACTACTCTCGAAAGGCGGACAGTCAGCAAATTCGAAGAGTTTTTCATGCAAAAGCAGGTCAGCGGTTCCTATGCTAAGGAGCTTTCTACGCTCGACAGCAACAGATCTACGGTTTTATGCTCGCAAGCTATAAGTCTATGGTTTTATGCCCGGATGCCTTTGTGCTCGGTAGCTTTTATGCTCGAGAGGCTACAAACCTACGACTTTACGCTCAGCAGATACCAAATCAATAATCTCACACTCGGTGGCATTTAGTTTACGCTCGGAGGCAACAGATCCGCAACCTTACGCTCGGAAGATTTCTTTTATTCACAGGCTACAAATCTACAGTTCTACGCTAAGGAGCTTCCTACGCTCGACAGCAACAGATCTATGGTTTTACGCTCGCAAGCTATCAGTCTATGGTTTTATGCCCGGATGCCTTTGTGCTCAGTAGCTTTTACGCTCGAGAGGCTACAAACCTACAACTTTACGCTCAGCAGCTATGAATCTACGATCTCACGCTCGGTGGCTTTCTACGCTCAATAGACTACGAACTCAGGATTTTCAGCTCATCTACACTACGGATCTCTGACTTTCCGTATATCCGAACAGTTCTTAAGACGGTCGATTACAGGAGTTCACACAGAAGATACTCCTTCTTGACCTCAAAATATCCTAAGTACCCGAAGCATACAGAGTTTAAACATTGAGAAATTACTCTTCTCGGGTCAATTGGAGGTTCATCCAGGCTCCAGTCTGAATATCTCGTCTATCAAGATGGCAAACTCAGCTCGACAGTCATTCCTCGACCCTGTTCCAAGGGATTTTCGAGAAGTCATTCTTGAAGACGAAGTCTGAAAAAAAATTCTGTTCATCAGAAGTAAAAACTCTACGCGGTTCCTCAGTCTCAGTGACAGAAAAGCTCTTCTAAATGTTCAAAATGCTCAACAGCGTTCTATGGACTATTCGCTATGTGCAAAAGACTGGACCTAGCACTCTTTCTATACAGAGTCGGTGTAAAGAATCAGACGTGTCAAAGCTACACATATTCAGACTTCACAGCAACGTATGGCAAAACGATCATATGCAGAGAAGAAAGACAATTTTACTAAAATCAAAATCATGATTACATATGAGGGAAATCCTGTCTACAGGGGGTTTTTCTTTATTTTTCATGATTACATATGAGGGAAACTCCGTCTACAAAGGATTTCCCCATCGTCGTCTGAAGATCGCCCAGAAGCTGTTCTGACAGGTTCTCGTGTGGGCGTAATTCTTCATCCATCTTCTCCAACAGTCAGTCAGTTCCAGTAAACTGACTGACATGGCAATGATCAACGGCGGGAGAATACAGAGTTGGGGCTTGCATAAATTATGCAGATCCCATGCTCCTTGCGTCGTGACAGATTGAGTTAAGATATTTCACCCAACTCAATGCCCGAGGTCAGAGCTAGTAGCTGCTCTCACCCCCGAGGTAACAGGAGAAGACACCGCTTGCAAGCCGTGTGGTCAAATACGACCCTTCCCCTCTCCCGAAGAATAGCCATATAAAGTTGCTGATTATCCCGAGCAAGGGACGCTAAGATATCCTTCCACGATCCATCGTTGCAGTGGACACTTGCTCGAAGATACCGTCTTTTTCGGCTCCTTACACGCTGGAAGAACATGATCTCCTTCTTCCTCAGATTGACCCGACGAACTCCGGCGATCATCTCTGCGTGGCGATAGAAATGTGGGGAGAACAGGTTAACTCCCCCAGCCTTTTTATAGGCGAAAGAGGTCACACCGATCCCCAATAAATCTGCCATAAAGTCAACATCAACCGTTTTAACGCTCCATTCCGAAACGTTTCGAGTTACGAGGAGCGGTTCATGCTTCATTCAAAGCGTTCCAAATTTCGAGGAATTTGAAAGCTTTGAAGGGGGTCTTGTAGAAGTATAAAAAATACGCCGGATGGCTATACGTAGCATATTGGTGCAGAGCAGCGTAAGCAGAGGCCTTCCAAGCCACCAAGCGTACAACAGAGCTTTTTCCGCTAAATCTAGCATAAAATATTAAAAGCTCAAAAGGCCATCCGCGTAAGGCAGTACGTCCAAACCACTTCAGCGTAAACGGGGTGCTTCATCGCCTCCAGGGCATAAAACTCATCCTCTTTCAGATGCAGCATTGAGGTGTACAAGAGACGCTTCATATTCTCCGAAGTGAACCTGTCAGACCCTGTAATAAAGATCCTGCAATGAACCTGACATCTGGACTTCTGACAAAAGGATACGGCTCGACTACCCAGACGACGGCTATGATGATGGCACAGCACTGCGACCCAGGCTGTCATTTACCGCCATCCCCTTTGCGTAAACTGCTTTTATAAAGCACGAAGGGATACGCTGCCATGTTTTACACAGGCAGACACGAGCTGTTTATGTTCTGCAGTAGATAAATTGCCTGCCACATTAAAAGCTGTACTCCGTACGGGGTTCGAGGCACGTCTCTGCGTCCAATACACAGAGCGATGACAGTTGCTCGAGGCACGTCTCTACGTCTAAATGCACAGAGCGGTGACAGTTTCTCAAGGCACGTCTCTGCGACTGATGCGCAGAAGGGGTTGCGGACCTTCAAAAACATGCCTCCACATTTAATGCACAGGATGGTGGCAAATCTCGGCATTTAATGCAAGAGATTTGATTATATCTTCAAAAGCCATAATTCCGGCTAAGACGTCCACATCAGCACTTTGGCACGGTACGCAGCGGCTTCTACGCCCATCCAGCTCCTGTGCTCACCCGGCCTCTATGACCGCTCGGCTTCAACGCCCATTCGGTTTCTACGCCTACTCGGCCTCTATGACCGCTCGGCTTCAACGCCCATTCGGCTTCTACGCCTACTCGGCCTCTATGACCACTCGGCTTCTACGCCTGCTCGGCCTCTATGACCATTCGGCTTCTACGCCTGCTCGGCCTCTATGACCACTCGGCTTCTACGCCTGCTCGACCTCTATGACCATTCGGCTTCTACGCCTGCTCGGCCTCTATGACCACTCGGCTTCTACGCCTATTCGGCTTCTACGCCTATTCGGCTTCTATGCCGGTTTGATAACTATTTGGCTTCTATGCCATGGTGACAGACATTTGGCTTCTATGCCAACCTCTTCTACACAATGGATACCTACCTATGTGGCTTCTACGCCGTGATCTTCGTAGTGATTATACACATTTTGTCCCTTAGTTAGACCTGCGTCACACGCTCATTCAAAGGATCATCTATACGCAGGCATTGGTTACTTTAACCGTTGTGTAAAAGGGTGTTGTACTTTTTACTCCTCGGTTTCTATACCGACGGAGTGGTCACTATTGTAGAAGCATGAAAAATACGCTGGCAAAAGCTACGCGGTGTATTGATACAGAGCAGCACAAGCAAAGGCCTTCAGTGCCATCAGGCGTAAGAGCTCAAGGGTGCAGCGCGTCCAAAACTGCTTCGGCGTAGACGGGACCCCCCATCGCCTCCAGGGCATAAAAACTCAGCCGCTCTCAAAGCAGCGTTAAAATAGCGTACGAGGAACGCTTCATCTTCCCCAAAATGAACCTGTCAAGTCACGCAGTGAACCTGGCCTCTGACTCCTGACAAAAAAGTGCTGCACGGCGACCCAGACGATGGCTGGAAACAGGCACAGACCCCTCGGGACGCACACCACAGTATGATGGCGGATCTCTGCATTTAATGCAGAGGATTGGGTTAAGATACCACCGAACCGTCGTTTACTAACGTCCCCTCAGCATAAACCGCTCTTTTGCGCACAGAGGGATACGCTGCATTGTTTTACACAAGCAGGCATAAGCCGGTTTACGCTCCGCAGTAGACAAACCGCCTGCCGCATCAAAAGCTGCACATCGTACGGGGCTCGAGGCACGTCTCTACGTCTAATTGCACGAAGCGGTGACACGTTCAGTCAAAGCACGTCTCTGCAAACGGATGCACAGAAGGGCTGCAGACCTTCGAAACACGTCTTCGCATTTAATGCACAAGATGATGGCAAATCTCTGTAGAAGATTTGATCACATCTTCGAAAGCCGTGATTCCGGCTAAGACGTCCACGTCAGCACTCGGGCACGGTACGCAGCGGCTTCTACGCCCATTCAAGACCTGCGCCCCTTCGGCTCTCAACGCCTCTTCGGCTCTCAACGCCTCTTCGGCTCTCAAACGCCTCTCCGGCTTCAGCGCCCCTTCGGCTCTAAATGCCCCTCCGGCTTCAACGCCTCTCCGGCTTTCAACGCCTCTCCGGCTTCAACGCCTCTCCGGCTTCAACGCCTATCCGGCTTCTACGCCTATTTCGGCTTCTATGCCTATCTGGCCTCTGTGCCAGGGTGACAGTCATTTGGCTTCTATGCCAACCATTTCTACACACGGGATACCTACCTGCGTGGCTCTTACGCCGTGATCTTCGTAGCAATAGTACGCGTTGTGTTCCCTTAGTTGGACCCGCGTCATACGCTCATTCAAAAGATCATCCATACGCAGGCATTGGTTACTTTAACCGTTGTGTAAAAGGGTGTTGTACTTCCCACTCCTCGGTTTTTACACCGACGAAGTGGTCACTATCACCAAAACTCTATAAATAGAGACCCCTATCAATGGGGAAAAAGGGCGAAAAAAGAATTATCATCCAGGAGAGAATTACCGTCCAAGGAGAGAGAGAGAGAGAAAGAGAGAGGGAGAGAGAGAGAGAGAGCCCGGAGAGCAGGCAAAGAGCAGGGATCGATGACCTTGGCCTCGTGCGTCCAACCTCTTCTGCAACCTTCGAAGCTGCTACCTGTCTTCCACGGCACTTCTTCAACATCGTGTGGTCCAAGGGCTAAAGTGATCGACCGCAGATCAGACACCTATAGCAATTTATACCCAGATTAAATAAATTGTACTCCCACATCCTCGTATAGGATTACATTGTACAAGTTTGTTTGTAAACAGAAGGGCACGGGTTTCGCATAAACCCCGTCATTGAAATACAATTTCATTCCTTTCGTTTAATACCACAAACAAGATGGCGACTCTGCTGGGGACATCTTTCTCTTCTGACGAGGAAGTAATTGCTCAACACGATATGGTATCCGTGGGAACCGTGAAAAAGACGCTGGTCGTTCATTTCGACCAGTCAGCCTACTAAGACATGCTTCGAGCCGGGGGTAGCTCTCGCCCTCTCTCCATCCAGGACAACAGGAAGCTGCGCAATGTGTGGATGCCCAAGACATCCTCTACTATTCCTGTGGACTCTCCGATCTCTCCGGACTCTCCGATCTCTTCGATCTCTCCGATCTCTTCGATCTCTTCGGCCAACGAGGTTATAGCGACGCTCCCTCCGTGCCCCGCACGTAAAATTTAGTCTCCCGCTACGCGCGGTACAGACAAAACTTCGGGCGAAGCCTTAGCGCTAACCCCGAAGAATCCACTGCGCTTTACGCATAGGAAACAGTCTCCCGCTACGCGCGGTAAAGACAAAACTTTGGGCGAAGCCTCACCGCTAACCCAGAAGCCTTCACTGCGCTTTACGCGTAGAAATCTGTCTCCCGCTCCGCGCGGTACAAACAGAACTTTCGATGGTGCCTCGGCGCCAAGACGGAAGAACAGATCTCGCTCCACGCGCAAGACATTATCTGACCTCTACGGTAAACCAGATGAGCGTTGTGATCTCCGCGAAGGAAAGCAAGCGGCAGGCTACTTAACCTCTCGGCCTCCACGCCAGCGAAGGAACAGAATGCCTACCCTCCGGATCACGCGAGAAACCAATGGCCGACTAAGGGCCTCTCCGGCAACTCCTCCTGACCTACGCAAATATCTAGTCCAGAAGCGTAAAGAGAGGGGACCTTCCAACATGTCTATTACGCCTCCTAGCGAGCATCATTGTAATAGCCACAAGGTTGTGATTAATTGCTGCTGTCCCAAAACAAAACGATCGGTCTTCGACCGATTGGGCTACTCTCTGTCTTTCCAGGGAGGGGAACCCGCGCATGCGCCAGTAAACATGGCCTCACACCTGCGTAGAGGAGGGTCGAGTTCAAGACAACATCCCTCCAAGCCCCCGAGCCGAAGGAGGTTCAATGACACAGAAGCCGGAGTATTCCAGAACACTCGCGCAAAGTCACGACAGCCAGCTCCATCCTCTTCCGATTCCGATGCTGGGGGTCGCCAAGAATCAGAAGCAGAAAGTGTAGAGTCAACTTCTACAGCGACCTATACTAATCCTTCAATGACGCCCAGGGAGATGGGAGCCTACGCCGTTGAAGATGAACACGAGGAAGCTTCACCGTCAGGAGACGCGGAACAACGCCTCACCACGCTGGAAACATCTCTGCAACAAATGCAATCCATGATGGAAAATATGCACCAGATGATGCTAACTCAACACGCAGCTACCATAGCTCAAGCATCGGTCCCACCGACTCAGATACGTGTGGGGGTGGACTTACCACCATCCCACCCGAGCCAAGAGCCCGCGCTGGATCAAGAGTCAGAAGTTCCTCCGCTTCCTCACTCAGAGAATGCCTTACCTCCCGCTGAGGTTACGATACAACCAACTCCGCACCACTCCATGGCCCCGCTTCTGACTGAAAATCCGATACAGGCAGTCCGGGAGTTGAAGGCCCAGTTTGACGCCTTGAAACACAAGGATCAGCTCAAGAAACTGGGAATCAACCAGCCCTACCCAGCTATCTGGGAGGAAGTCCCTTTCCCGCCAAGGTACAAACCTCAGACCATGGCCCTGTTCGAGGGAAAAACATCGCCGAGCCAGTACATAAATTATTTCAGCATGATGACGGTGTTGCTACAAGGGAACGACGCCCTCCTTACTCGGGTGTTCAAAGGTTGCCTCTCAGGAGTAGCCTATCAGTGGTACCGCAGCTTGGCGGATAACTGCATCACTTCCTTCGAAGACTTCAGAACTTTATTCTTCACACGGTTCTACGAGGGAGGAATGGACATGTCTATGTCCTCTCTCATCGAAGTCAAGCAAAAGGAAAAGGAAGACGTTCGCATCTTCATCGAACATTTTCGTCAGGCCACCTTACAAATGCCTCCAGGAGTTCCCGACTCTGCATTGGTGGACATTTGCAGGAAGAACCTCCTTCCCGTGGTCTCGGTGTTCACAGGACCATATCAGTTCCGTGATTGGCCCTCGTTCATCATCTCGGCGGTAGCAGCCGAAGACAATAGTCGCAAGGCGCGCGACAATGGCACCATGATCTCGCCTCCGACAGAGGCAAGAGGCCATCTCCTAGCAGCGACCACCCTCGTGGTCCCAAAGGGAAAGAAGCCCTGGCAATCAATACGGCCAGACCAAAGATTGCGGCAACCGCGCAAGCAAAACCCGGGACTTCCAGACCCGTTGAAGTCTACTCCTTCGACGACGATGACGTCCCGAGCATATTCGAGTGTCTCGTCAAGAGTGGCAAGATCACCCTTCCAGAGCTGAGGCGGCCCCAGGAAGTTGGCAATACTAACGACCCAAAATACTGTGTATTCCACTGATACGTACACTACCCAACAAAGGCGTGTTACGTACTGAAAAGGAAGATCCAGGGGTTAATCGATGCTAAGGCGATCACCCTGCACAACACCGAGAAGACGGTCACGGCCAACATGATCTCTCTCCAGTTTGGCAGTCTGCCTCCCCGAACAATCCTGGATAGTGTCACGCCTATTTTCCGAGCAACGATGAACATCATCAATCTCCCTCCGGCTCAGGATCAAAATCGCAACCTGGTACCCCTAACTACCCGGCAAGGCGAGATTATGTGGGTTCATCCCGACCTGGTGTCAAAAATCGGGGAAGAGACCGATGCTATCAGAGCTAAGTCTAGAAAGAACTCCAAATGCAAACCATGCCATGTGGTTGCAACTCCAGAAGAAGACGAGGTGTTGGCTACAGCAACCCGATCAGGGAAAGCCTACCTCAAGGACTACGGCACGAGCCCGGAAGACGCCCCAGCCACCAAGCCTTCGGGACCCGAGCCCGCCACGCCAGAGACCGGTCCTGCAAGACCAACTCCAGCGGACAAGGGAAAACAAAAGGAAGTACGCTTCGATGTACCTGTGAAGAACATTCCAAACAAAGGTTTAGAGAAACCGTACAACTTCGACATCCTGGCCCAACTGGCCAATATGCCAGCCAGGTTGTCCATCTTCGAGCTACTCAGGCTCTCCCAAGACACTCGTCTAGCCCTGAGCGAAGCGTTGATGCAAGCGGATGTGTGCTTAACCCAGCTCAAGTCCCCCAACGAGGAACCCGTGGCGTGCCCTCAATGCCACAGTGTGATGGAGGTGGTACCAAACATCACTTTCACCCAAGACGACATGCTGCTGAAACACAACAGGCATGACAGGCCTCTCTATCACACCGGATACATCGGTTCCATGGAGGTCGACCGGATTCACATAGATCCGGGATCGTCAATCAGCATCATTCCTCACAGTCTGCTCAGACCGTTGAGGATCCCCACCAGCGAACTGGCCTATACCACTACTACAATTGTGGGTTTCAACGCTGGAAAGAGTAAACCATTGGGGAAGATTCGCTTGAGAATCCAGATTGGCAACCTTAGATCAGTGGCTACACACTACGTCATTGATTCAGAGGTGTCCTACAATATCCTGCTGGGAAGACCGTGGATCCACGACCACAACATTGTCCCTTCAACTCTACATCAATGCTTCAAATATGTAGATGCCAAAGGAGCGGTGCAAACTGAGTTTGCAGACTTAAACCCGTTCAGAGGGGTGGAATCCTACTACTCCGACGCCGTGTTATACTCTCAGAGCCACACGGAAGAGGCAACGGCCCAGACAGGGAAGGAATCCCGTCGGGAGCCAGAAGAACCCTCTGTCAAACAACCTCTGTCGATCAAGGTGAAAGGACGGACTGCTCGTCCAAAGGCCACAGAGCCTATGACCGCCCACCTGAACGATGCTAGGTCAGGAAAGGGGGGTGATCCTTTGGTAACTACCTTAAACAAAAAGCCTCCACCCTTGGTCATCAACCTTCGGCGCGACAAAAAACCAAGGGATGTAAAAACTACTAACGCGGTTGCCAATGACAATAAAAGTCCCCTTTTCCCGTACATTGACGAGATAGAACCAATAGCACAAAAATTCTTGGGAGCTATAAAGGCCTATCATCCATATGTATGGGAAGTAGCGTCATCGTCCAACGTCGTCACAACGTATGGACCCCATGAGGATTCTATCTTCATCGTCCCACCTACCTACAGCAGTCAGCGTCCGATATTCTTCGGCCGTATGCGCAATCAACCAGCTATCCAAGAAGATGCTTTCGACGACGATACTGGGGAAATACAGGTTCGCCGATACAGCCCACAAGCGCTTAAGATCATGCGGAATATGGGCTATAATCTGAAGCGGAACCAAGGTCTCAACAATGGGAGGGGCAGGCGTACGCCGCTGCTCGGCAACTCTTGCTACCGACAAACCCGCTTCGGGTTAGGATATCCGACCTCCCTTGCGGCTTCTGAAGACGCCATTGCCTCTCCTCAAGGCGGCTCAACGTCCTCCGACTCATCCAACGATCTCGGACAAACATTCTCGGTGAATATGGTGTCAACAGATCCCTTAGAGGCAAGCGAACAAGGATCTGAGTTGTTCGAAAATGATGCTTGGGCTCAACACATGGATACGCAGTGGGAATTTCGCTTCGAGCAAAGGGAACCTCCCACTAAAGACGAAGTTGTCCAAATCGACGTTGGGGGTGAACTCTCACCAAAGCCAATATTTATCAGTAACTATCTTTCCCCAGCTGAAAGGGAAGAAATCATCCAACTGATAAAAGAATACGTCGACGTCTTTGCGTGGAATTATGAGGATATGCCAGGCCTCGATCCGAAGGTGGTTACTCACAAGCTAAACATTTTGACTGACTCAAGGCCTGTCAAACAGCACCAACGCCGGTTCCGCCCGGATATGATGGACGCCATTGAAGCTGAAGTCAAGAAGTTGATAGCCTGCGGCTTCATCCGTGAAGAGCAACATCCCGACTGGGTCGCCAATGTTGTCCCAGTCATAAAAAAGAATGAGAAGGTGCGTATCTGCATCGATTACCGGGATCTAAATGCGGCCTGTCCCAAAGATGAATTCCCTCTTCCTATCACCGACATCATGATCGACAACACCTGCGGTTTCGAACGCATGTCTTTCATGGACGGGTTCTCGGGATACAATCAGATCAAGATGCATCCTGAAGACGAGAAGCACACTGCTTTCCGGACACCACTGGGGGTATATTGCTATACGGTCATGCCCTTCGGATTGAAGAATATCGGGGCTACATACAAACGGGCCATGAGTAACATATTCCATGAGCATTTACGCAAAACAGTAGAATATTACGTAGACGACATAGCCGTCAAGAGCCGCCTCAAAGGTGATCACCTCCAAGACTTGAGGACGGTGTTCGAGCTAATGCGTCGCCATCAACTCAAGATAAACCCTACGAAATCATTTCTGGGTGTATCTAGTGGCAAGTTCCTGGGATTTGTCATCACCACCAAAGGCATCCAGGTGGACCCTGACAAAGTCCAGGCAATCGTAGAAATGCGACCACCCCGTAATCTGAGGGAACTCCGGGGATTTCAAGGCCGTCTGGCCTATATCCGGCGATTCATATCCAACCTCTCGGAGAGATGTCAGCCTTTTTCTCACCTCATAAAAAAAGGTGTATCTTTCGTGTGGGACGAAACCTGTCAGCAGGCGTTCGGAGACATCAAACGCTACCTCACCAGTCCGCCAGTTCTGGCACCTCCCGTCATAGGAAAACCATTCTTGCTGTACGTTCGAGCAATGGATCATTCACTAGGAGCTCTTCTTGCACAGAAGAACGACATGGGGCATAAACAAGCTATCTACTACCTCAGCAGGATGATGGTCGGGGCCGAGCACCGGTACAACCCAGTGGAGAAGGAATGCTTGGCTCTGATGTTCGCCGTCCAGAAGACACGACACTATGTCACCGGACAGACCATTCATATCATCTCCAGGATCAACCCTCTGCGGGTACTAATGAGCAAACCGAGTGTTCTTAACTCCCGACTCACGACTTGGGCGATGCTATTAACGCCATATGACATGGTATACGTACCGCAGAAGTCCATTAAAGGCCAAGCACTGGCTGACTTCCTAGCTGCCCATCCGATCCCGGAGTCCTCCAAATTATACGAGGACATTCCCGACGAAGTTGCAGAATGTAACTCCGCAATGGAAACCGACGCATGGCAACTCTTCTTCGATGGGGCCTCCAGAACCGGTCCCAAGGGAAACATCGTCTCAGGAGTAGGAGTCATCCTGGTCACTCCTGATCAGCTCGTCTTCTACCGAGCATATTCTCTTAGCGAGCCCTGCTCCAACAATGTGGCAGAATACAACGCTCTGTTAATCGGGCTCCGAGCAGCCAAAGAGCTGGGGGTCGAATCCCTGGAAGCTTTCAGTGACTCTCTGCTTATCATCAATCAAGTCAGAGGGATATATGAAGTCTGGAATCCAGACCTCATCCCCTACCACCAAGCAACGGTCGAGATAGCCATGACCTTCAAAGGATTCTTCCTGGAGCATGTACCTCGGTCTCAGAATCTGGAAGCCGATGCCCTAGCCAGTCTAGCCGCAGACTTAGCCACTCCTATAAGAAGGCAGGATTCGGTAATCCTTCTTAACAGAGACTTATTCTGTGCGAAGAACAACCTTCACATAGAACGCAGCCATGCTGTGAACACAGATCTCCCCGGAAAGGACTGGAGAAGTCCCTTCATAGATTTTGTCGCATACAGAATCTTGCTGGAGGACCCCAAAGGAGCAGTGTCCATCAAGCGACGATCATTACGCTTCTATTACGATGCATCTGCGCAATGCCTATATCGCCGGACCTACGACGGATTACTGTTGAGATGTCTGTCTAACGACGAAGCACAGCAGATTATCCGGGAAGCTCACGACGGCGTATGCGGAGCACACCATCCCGATCCTAAGCTACAGGATCGCATCAGAAGAATGGGCTATTATTGGCCTACTATGATCACAGATGCGATACGGTATGCAAAATAATGCAGAGCCTGTCAGATTCACGCAGACTTCATACACCGACCATCTGAGCATCTGCATCCTACAGTTGCATCCTGGCCTTTCGAAGCATGGGGTATGGACGTCATTGGTCCCATTCACCCGTCTTCTTTCCGAGGTCATCAGTTCATACTGGCCATCACGGACTACTTCTCCAAATGGGCAGAGGCAATCCCTCTTGCTGAGGTAAAGGCGTCTAATGTGATCAGCTTCATCAAGCATCACGTCATTTATCACTTCGGGTCCCCCGAAGGATAATCCATGACAACGGGCCCCAGTTTATCAGCCAAGCATTTCATCGATTTTGCGATAAAAATCGAATACACAATATCGCCTCTACGGCATACTATCCAGCTGCTAATGGTTTGGCGGAAGCTTTCAACAAAACCATTATCAAACTCTTGAAGAAGTTCGTCTCTTCAAACAAAAGAGATTGGAACGAAAAGCTGGGCGAATGTCTCTGGGCATACCGCACAACGGTACGGACGCCGACAGGCTGCACCCCATTCTCACTGGTATACGGGAGCGAGGCAGTTCTCCCCATTGAAATCCAGATCCCGTCACTCAGGATAGCCGTGGCTAACGAGCTGACTCAAGAAAAGAATGACCTGTTAAGGCTTCAGGAGCTAGAAGGATTAGACGAGAAACGCCTCCAAGCTCAACAGCGCATCGCGCTCTACCAAGCACGCATTTCTAGAGCTTTTAATCGTAAAGTAAAGGAAAGGGTGTTCAAAGTCGGCGAGCTAGTTTTAGCCGTAAGAAGTCCGATGATTCTTACTCACAGGAGTAAAGGCAAGTTCCAGCCCAAGTGGGAAGGCCCTTATGTGATCGAGACAACATCCTCGAACGGAGCCTACAGACTAGCCCAGCCCAATGGAGACCTATTAATGGCTCCTATCAACGGCAAATTCCTGAAGAAGTACTACGCCTAATCTCCTCCACTCAGGAGGAATACGGCAAGATTCTCGTAATCCGACGAAACTACTTCAAAGAAGAAACTAGTATAGGCCCACAAATCAGTCATGTCCATATCACCTCTGAACTGTATTTCCTTGGAGAATCTGCCATGTCCATATCACCTCTGAACAGGTTTTCCAAGATTCTGACCATCGATTATCACCTCTGATATCGATCGTCACTTCAACTAACACCCGTACTAAATCTAAGTACGCCAGTGGTGTTAGGTCCACAAAATCTGCTACGTCCATATTACCTCTAGCAGGGCTTGTCCTCAAACCTATTTCTTGCACCTAGGTGCGCAAAAAGCAATAGGCCCACAAATCAGTCATGTCCATATCACCTCTGAACTGTATTTCCTTGGAGAATCTGCCATATCCATATCACCTCTGAACAGGCTTTCCAAGATTCTGACCATCGATTATCACCTCTGATATCGATCGTCACTTCAACTAACACCCGTACTAAATCTAAGTACGCCAGTGGTGTTAGGTCCACAAAATATGCTACGTCCATATTACCTCTAGCAGGGCTTGTCCTCAAACCTATTTCTTGCACCTAGGTGCACAAAAAGTAATAGGCCCACAAAACAGCTATGTCCATATTACCTCTGAGCTGTAAACTCTAGTAAAGCCTATCACGTCTATCTCACCTCTGATAGTACTTTACCTACAAAACTTGGCCAAAGCGCGTTCTATCATGTCCGTATGACCTCTGGATAGATGTGCCCTGCTGAAGTTTACCGAGAGTCTATCACGTCCATACTACCTCTGATACCACTCTCGCCCTAACCTGTCATTTACATTCCGAAATGATGGGCCCAAAGTTAGGAAAAAGCCTCTTTTTATTCCCAAGAAAGAACAAAATTACATCTGGGAAAGCAAAAAAAAAGGGGGGCAAAAAAGAGTACATTATTACGGCAGAGCAGTCATGTCACGGATCTGCCGCGCTAGCACGGCCATCCTCTCGTCCCTAATGGCTAGAAAATCAGCACGGGCCCGCTCCAGCAGTGCCTCGTTGTCACTCGAATGGGACAGTTCGGCTATCGTCCGACCAATGCCCGCACAGGCACCTTCCGCGCGATCCAGATCCCGCCGCGCTGTGCTCAGTCGACCGGCCACCACATCCAAGCCTGCCAACGACTGGGAAGCCCACTCTTCTGCCTGAGCGAGTTTCTCCCTCAACCTGTGAATCCTCGCTACATCCCCCTCGTGCTCGGATTGGCACGTTGTCTGGAGGGCGAGGATCTCATCCACGGCGGCTTTCCTCTGAATCGCCTCCAGCTGGCGAGTTCGAAGGAGTTCCTTCAGGTATTCCATCCGTTTGGCAAGATGCGCAGTCATAAAACCGTATCTGGCCTGGGCCTCAACATCAAGACTGCCCTGAGCCAACCGCAAATACTCGTTAATGGGTTGTTCTAAACCATTAACCATCGCCTCCAGGGCATCGGCTCCCCCGGAATTACCGAACTCCCTGACAACCCCGATCGAGAACTGGGCAGTTCTCTTCAGGCGCTCGAAATCCAGACTCTTCACCAACACCATTGATATCATCGCTCCCAAACCTGTGTAAAAGAGGCTGGTATGTTGCTCAGTCAGCGCAACTAAACCCGACTGAACGCCAGGAGAGACCGCGATATCAGCGAGTCCCCCACCAGAGACGATTGCAGACGAGGTAACCACAGCTGCCGCCTCGACGGTTGGTACGACCGAAGGCAAGGTCACGGTGACAGGCTCATCCTCCTCTCGAGGCGACGAAACCACTCCGGGCGAGCTATCCCCCGAAGGTGTTTCCTCCTCAGGATCAGGTGCCTCCGTATCACCACCAGGGGCCGGAGCAGAGCCGGAAGGCGGCTCAACGCTACACTCCCCGTGGGCTCCATCCCCTGAGAAGAAAGAACCCGAAAGTCGGCATCAGTACAACGGTAACCTTTCTAAAAGGAGACATGAAAATGACATTTACCCGGGGCCAATGGTATATATGGCGCATCTGCAACCGAGGCAGCTAAACCTCGCTCTAAGGACGCAATGCGAACTATCATACCTCGAGAAGGAGGTGGACCAACTGACATCGCCCGGAATTCCTCCAAGTCTCCACCAAGACGCGGTCGAGGTTCGTCAACTGGAATCTGGCTAGGCACAGCAGGAGCTTCATCCGTTGCGGGTCCAGGAAAGGATCCTTCCATCTGCCATGGCCACCTAGGCGATCTCGTTCCACTATCCGGAGCAGTAGCCACAGCAGCGACCCCTAGCGAAGATCCTCCGGCGCCGCCAACCGAAACCATAGAGGGTCTCTCTCTAAAAGGCGAGGAACCTCCAGCCAAAGACTCATCCCCGATATGGGGAGATGTAGGCCCACTCCCGGTAGCTTCGACACCAAAAATGTGGAAAGGACGAGCGACTGTCTCCTTCCTTCTCTTACGAACAGAAGCCTCCTTAGGAACAGGCACCCTTCGCTTCTGAGGAACTACCAAAGCCCCCGCAGGAGGAGACACTTCACACCCCGGCATCGACTCCAGGGGTTCATCCGGGGTATCAAACTCCTCACCCTCATCGGGAGAAACCGAGGGAACTTCAACTCCTCCCCCGGCAATGGGAGAGGACACCCTAAGACTTCCGCGTATGTCAAAATCGCGGTGGAAGGTGTTGATCGCCACGTAAAACTGGGCGTAAGAATGGAGGATGCGCAGCTCCGTAGAGAGGGTGACATCCGGCACGACGAAGGCTGCTCCTGTGCAACCCGTGGTGAAATACCGCCATCCTCTGGCTCCATCAATGAGCCCGCCTCTGGACCTGAAGCTGGTGACGGCATTGCCCACGTGCAGCAGGCCGTACCTAAATTGCCTGGCGAACCGACTAGGCAAATAAGGCTCGAAGAAGCAATGGTCTTCACTCCTGTACAGGAGATGGGAGGGTCTAATGCAGACCAGCCAATTAAAAGCCTCCGGAGAAAGATCGGTCTTCTCTCTACCCGAGTCCTCAAGCCTCATCCCTAATTGATGGCGATCTACGGGAGGAAGAGTACAGAGGAACTTCCAGCCATGGCTGAGGTTCAATACCAGCCGACAATCTAGAACGGTGTCCACGTTCCAGGAAGAATCCTTGTAGTTCAACAAGAAATTTCCCCCTGAGCTGCTACCAGAGCCAGGAGACATCACCCGGGGATTGTGGAGAATTAACCAACCCATCAGATACAGGTATGGTAATTCCACCCTGGGAAAACTCTCACGCCGGGCTTCATCAGCAAGCAACCCATCGGTCAGAGCTCTCAAGCCCGCCTGTATACGACACACCATGGCAGGAAGCAAGCCCAGTCTTGCCCCGAACACCAGGCGCACTGCCGGCCACAAGATGTTCCGGTGAATGCGGTCCGCGGATGCAGTACCAGGCACTACTACTCGACGCAGCCATAACGAGAGGAAACCAGCCAGCTGGGCTTCCTTGGATAGAGACCTGCGACAGCGCCTCAGGTAACTACGGGCCGTAGTACCTTCGGGGTACTTTCCTACCCTCTCAACGAGGATCTGGTCCGAAGCTTTGGCCTCCTCCATAAGGCCATCCACGACCTGGGCACTAAGCACGCCCAAACAGTTCACGGGCTCGTTCTTGCCCCCCAAAACTTTCTCCAACCTGGCAGCTCTAGCTCGGTGGAAGAAGAGGTAGAACATCCACTTGGTAGTGTGGGCCAAACCAGAGGGCTCGTTGTAAAAAGCGGTGCAGGCGAGATATTGGCACATCAGCTCCTGATACACATCCGCCACCCGAGGGTCCGAATCCACCAACTCCCGGTTGGTGGAAACATACTCTTCATACGGGGTATCCCCCATCGGCAGCCTCGAGACAACCGCCATCTCATGAAGGGCCAATCCCAACTCTCCCAGTGGAGTGGCAAAGGTCCCAGTGAGCGAAACGTATCGCTCCATCAGTGCCAAGAACAAATTAGGGTTGGGAGGCAACCCGACGCTCGTCGCGCTCACAGCGGCATACAGCCCAATGCCCTCTAGCTCTTGCCGAAAGCGCTTCAAGGCCCAGTTAACTAGGCTGGTCCATCGGAGGTTTGCTGGGGTGACCCACCCATTACACCGAGGATTCTCCTTGGGGTACACCCCACCTCGTCCCATGAAGCTGTTACAGAAAGTCGACAGTTGGACTGGCTGGATCACAGAGCTGTCTTCGCTCGGGACGCCACCCGGGTACAATCCCCGGAACAACGTCACAGGACCAGAAGGACGACTGACAAACGATCCCTGGTCAGCTCCTTTCTGATGAAAGATCTTCCCCGGCTTGCCATGAAGATCGGGAGTCAACGTCCACGACATCTCTCTGGGATGAGTGGCATGGAAGAAAGCCGAGATCGGATAATCCCTCGGCATCGTCGGCAGGTACAGAACCAAGCTCTCGACAGCAAAGACCCAAGGTTCCCTCTTAGGCTTCGTCTGGGACCGCTTGTCGATCATGTCCCCGAAAAGGAAAGCCGGCTTTATGTACCGCTCTCCGTCTACATACGTCAGGGGCTCCCCATTGATCATACTCAGCAGTGCCCGCTCGCCCTGAGCCGCCAACAAAAATCCCCTTCCCTCAGGATACTGGGATCCGGAGAGGGAAAATGCCACGTGGGACAAGTCCTCCAGGTAGTTCGAGTGCAGCATCCCGACGGAGGAACCCATCACCTCGGTCAGCGGAGACTCACCAAGGTTAACTACAAAGGTGCAAAGAAAGTATGTCATTACAAAAATCTTGCACAAACATACAAAACCAAAGAAACGACAAACTGTGCTCTACGCCAGGATTGTACGAATTCGGTTATTATACGCCGGGAGTCCCCTCCACAAAACGTAAAATGCTTATTTTACGACATACACCAGTTTTCGGTAGCCAGAGCTTTTACGCTCGGAACTACGAAAATATGGCGCCTTTACGCTAGCACACGAGAAATGTGGGCGTAAAAGATGAAAACGCCTCCGTGCATCATCTTCCTCAGAAGAGGCTATCAGCACAGAAGGCGACCTAGCGCGGTCACGTTCAACGTGTGCGAAGGGTTTTTGTTATTCTTGTCACCCCAAAGGATCTACCTCTCAGACCGGGTGCGCTACCCGTCGGCGGGATACTTTCGGAAGGAAGTCCACCTTGCCCGACCGAAGACTCCCTCGCTGGGGCAGTAGGAGAAGAAGAAGAACCTATGCTCTTTCCCTTAGCGGAGGAGGTTTGTTTCGTCGCCATTTCTGAAAGCTCGAAGTGCTCAGAGAAGGAATGAAGGAGAAAGCTTGAACAGTCAAGAACTCTCGAAGACGGATGAAAAGTTTTTTCTCTCCAAAGCTTGGGATATATATATATAGTCCGGATCGACTCCTCGAATCCTCGGACGGACTCCTCGAGACCCTAACCAAGTCTCGCATTAATAGTCGGATATGATTGGGTGCTACGTCAACCCACTACCCTCGAAAGACGGACAGTCAGCGAATTCGAAAAAAATTTCGCGTAAGACAGTTCAGCAGTTCTACGCTAAAGGAGCTTTCTACGCTCGACAACAACAGATCTACGATTTTACGCTCGCAAGCTACAAGTCTATGGTTTTTCTCGCCCGGATGCCTTTGTGCTCGGTAGCTTTTACGCTCGAGAGGCGACAAACCTACGGCTTTACGCTCAGCAGATACCAAATCGATGATCTCACGCTCGGTGGCGCTCAGTTTACGCTCAGAAGCAACAGATCCGCAGAACTTCACGCTCGAAGAAATTCTCTTTTCAGGAGCTACAGATCCACAAGTCCTACGCCAAAGGAGCTTTCTACACTCAACAGCAACGATTCTACGGCTTTACGTTCAAGCAGCTATAAGTCTATGGTTTTTTGGCCCGGATGCCTTTGTGCTCGGTAGCTTTTATGCTCGAGAGGCGACAAACCTACGATTTCACGCTCAGGAACCACAAGTCTACGACCCCACGCTCGATGGTGTTTTACGCCCAGACGCTACAGACTGAGGATTTCACACTCCGCGACTTTCCGCTTATCCAGAACAGTCCCCGACCCGGTCAAGTGCAAAGAGTTCACACAGAAGATACTCGTTCTTGACCCCAAGTACCCGAAACGGACAGAGTACAACCATTAAGAAATTACTCTTTTCGGGTCCCGAAATTGGAGGTTCATCCGGACTCCAGTCTGAACATCTCGTCTGTCAAAATGACAAAGCTCAGCCAGAATCCTCGACCCTGTTTCAAGGGAGTTTCGAGAGATCATTCTTGAAGACGAAGACTGAACAAAGCTCTGCTCATCAGAAGCAGCAGTTCAGAACTCTACGCGGTTCCTTAGTCCTAGCAATAGGACAGTTCTAAGTGTTCAAAATGCTAAAGCAGCGCTCTATGCACTATCCGCTGCACGAAAAGAACAGGACAGAACCTAGTACTCTCTGTACAGAGTCGCGTAAAGTATCAGACGTGTCGAAGCTGCACACATTCAGACTTCACAGCAACGTATGGGAAGTGATCATATGAAGAAAAGACGACTTTATTGAAGATTAAAATCATGATTACATATGAGGGAAATTCTGTCCACAGAGGTTTTTCTTCACTTTTCATGGTTACATATGAGGGAAAACGCCTCTATTAGAGGTTTCCTCATCATCGTCTGAAGATTGCCCAGAAGCTGTACTGACAGGTTCTCGCTGGGCATCAATTCTTCATCCATCTTCTCTAGCAGTTCATCGGCTATCGCAGCCATGAACAAAGAAGATGATAGTGGCAGGAGGATACAAAATGGGCACAGACCCATACTCCAACAGAAGGCAGATTGTAAACTGCTTTCCTGCCTCCAGCGCCATGACAGATCGCATTGGGATATTTCTCCCAACTTGATCCCGGACGGAGCCAGTCTATCTGCTCTCGTCCCCGGAGACAACGGAAGAAGACGCCGCTTGCAGGCGGCATGGTCTAATACGGCCCTTCCTCTCCCCTGGTGCAATGCCATACAAAGTTGCTGATTATCCCGAGCAAGGGAGGCTAAGATATCCTTCCATGATCCATCCCTGAAGTGGACACTTGCTCGAAGACGCCGTCTTTTTCGGCTCCTAACATGCTGGAAGAACATGATCTCCTTCTTCCTCAGATCGACCCGACGAACTCTGGCGATCATTTTTAGCATAGTGATGGGAATATGGGGAAACAGGTTAACCCTCCCCCCCCCCCCCGCCTTTTTATAGGCAAAAGAGATCACAGCGGTCCCCAATAAATCCGCCATAAAGGCCGCACCGACCGTTTCAACGCTCCATTCAGAAACATTTCGAGTCACGAGGGGCCATTCATGCTTCATTCAAAGCGTTTCAAATTCCAAGGAATTTAAAAGCTTTGAAGGGGATCTTGTAGAAGCATGAAAAATACGCTGGCAAAAGCTACGCGGCGTATTGATACAGAGCAGCGCAAGCAAAGGCCTTCAGTGCCATCAGGCGTAAGAGCTCAAGGGTGCAGCGCGTCCAAAACCGCTTCGGCGTAGACGGGACCCCCCCATCGCCTCCAGGGCGTAAAAACTCAGCCGCTCTCAAAGCAGCGTTAAAATAGCGTACGAGGAACGCTTCGTCTTCCCCGAAATGAACCTGTCAAGTCACGCAGTGAACCTGGCCTTTGACTCCTGACAAAAAAGTGCTGCACGGCGACCCAGATGACGGCTGGAAACAGGCACAGACCCCTCGGGACGCACACCACAGTATGATGGCGGATCTCTGCATTTAATGCAGAGAATTGGGTTAAGATACCACCGAACCGTCGTTTACTAACGTCCCCTCAGCATAAACCGCTCTTTTACGCACAGAGGGATATGCTGCATTGTTTTACACAGGCAGGCATAAGCCGGTTTATGCTCCGCAGTAGACAAACCGCCTGCCGCGTCAAAAGCTGCACATCGTACGGGGCTCGAGGCACGTCTCTACGTCTAATTGCACGGAGCGGTGACAGGTTCAGTCAAAGCACGTCTCTGCAAACGGATGCACAGAAGGGCTGCAGACCTTCGAAACACGTCTTCGCATTTAATGCACAAGATGATGGCAAATCTCTGTAGAAGATTTGTTCACATCTTCGAAAGCCGTAATTCCGGCTAAGACGTCCACGTCAGCACTCGGGCACGGTACGCAGCGGCTTCTACGCCCATTCAAGACCTGCGCCCCTTCGGCTCTCAATGCCTCTTCGGCTCTCAACGCCTCTTCGGCTCTCAAACGCCTCTCCGGCTTCAGCGCCTCTTCGGCTCTCAACGCCCCTCCGGCTTCAATGCCTCTCCGGCTTCAACGCCTATCCGGCTTTCAACGCCTCTCCGGCTTCAACGCCTCTCCGGCTTCAACGCCTATCCGGCTTCTACGCCTATCCGGCTTCTATGCCTATTTCGGCTTCTATGCCTATCTGGCCTCTGTGCCAGGGTGACAGTCATTTGGCTTCTACGCCAACCGTTTCTACACACGGGATACCTACCTACGTGGCTCTTACGCCGTGATCTTCGTAGCAATAGTACGCGTTGTGTTCCCTTAGTTGGACCCGCGTCATACGCTCATTCAAAAGATCATCCATACGCAGGCATTGGTTACTTTAACCGTTGTGTAAAAGGGTGTTGTACTTCCCACTCCTCGGTTTTTACACCGACGGAGTGGTCACTTTCACCAAAACTCTATAAATAGAGACCCCTATCAATGGGGAAAAAGGGCGGAAAAAGAATTATCATCCAGGAGAGAATTACCGTCCAAGGAGAGAGAGAGAGAGAAAGAGAGAGGGAGAGAGAGAGAAAGAGAGCCCGGAGAGCAGGCAAAGAGCAGGGATCGACGACCTTGGCCTCGTGCGTCCAACCTCTTCTGCAACCTTCGAAGCTGCTACCTGTCTTCCACGGCACTTCTTCAACATCGTGTGGTCCAAGGGCTAAAGTGATCGACCGCAGATCAGACACCTATAGTAATTTATACCCAGATTAAATAAATTGTACTCCCACATCCTCGTATAGGATTATATTGTACAAGTTTGTTTGTAAACAGAAGGGCGCAGGTTTCGCATAAACCCCGTCATTGAAATACAATTTCATTCCTTTCGTTTAATACCACAAACAACTGTCACTAAAACTCTATAAATAGAGACCTCTATCAATGAAGAACAAGATCGAAAAATTGGTCAAGAAACCAATATCAGATCCAAGGTCAAGAGAGAGAGAGAGAGAAGAATTCGGAGCTCAGGCAAAGAGTAGGGATCGACGACTTTGGCATCGTGCATCCACCCTCTTCTGCAACCTTTGAAGCTGCTTCCTGTCTTCTACGACACTTCTTCAACATCGTGTGGTCCAAAGGCTAAAGTGATCGACTGCAGATCAGACACCTATAGCAATATTTACCCAGATTAAATAAATTATACTCCCATATCCTCGTATAGGATCAAATTGTACAAGTTTGTTTGTAAACCAAAGAAGGCGGGTCTCGTATAAACCCTATCCTGAATATATTTTTATTCTTTTGTTTAATACCACAAACATCCTTAAGTAAGAGATAAGGGGTTGTGTGGTATCAGATATATGAGGATATAGATATTGAGGTATGAGTATGTACATAATACTTAGTATTGAGAGCTAGTATAAGTTATATATTGATAAATAGTATATGATAACCATTACCTAGTGTCATTAGCTAGAGTTAGTAAGTGTTGATACTAAGATAGTAGCTAGATACTAAGGTATTAATATAGATTGGTACATTTAGAAGTTCATATAGTGTATTAAGATACATAGGATATCGTATTAACTAAGTTATATAGATAACTTAGTGATATTAGCTAGTATAGCCTAGTTACATAGTGTCTGGACCCAATATCCTAGAGGTGGACTCATATAATCTAGAAATAGCTAGTTTGACCAAGTTTGACTAGTTTGATCCAGAGTTGACCTAGTTTGACCATTTTGACCTAGAAATGACCTTATAACCTACAATTAGGCTAGTTTAATTTATTTTTATTCCAAAACATGGTATTGACGTAATATTCTATATTTAGGTCTCCGAGGTACCGTTCCAGATATCTTTGATATTGTTCACCAGATTTCAGGTAAGTATATTCTCTGATAGTTTTCCATTTATGATATCCCCTATGTTTCTTATATTTAGAGTAGATATCATTGATTTCTTGACACGACGGTTACACGAATTGGTATATCCGGATCTTGTCATGAGATATTATTGTCATGAACCGTACCCAGATATTTGGGTACGAGTACGTGGGTACGCCCAGCCTACGCCACAGCATGGGCGGTAGAACGCAGTCTGGGTCAATTCTACTATGTAAACATCTCACACAATATATATATATATATGGTACCTGTCAATCATCTCAACTCCAAATGGAGGAACAATATGGTATCTCACAATGTAACTATACTCAATCATAATACAAACTAAGCACGAATGGAATAATGAAGAAAAGAATGAAGATACAATTCACAAGTCTGAAATAATATGCATGCCATGAATCTCAATAACAGTCTAATACAAATCCACTAAATAAACTAAACCTCCTCAGGCTCTGGAACTATGTCCTCCTGGTCTATAGGAATATCCTCTAATGGTAAGCCCTCTTATGGCCCATAGAATGTAGGATACTGATCTATGAGCCAATCATCTAAAAAAATATATCCAGTCAAGATTGGAGCGAAGTACATACCTCCGAAAGCAGTTTCAAATACATAATCGAGCATATAAAACAGATAATAGAAAAAAATACAAGATAACTAAATAACAGAATAAAATGAACTAGAGTGAACAAGAAATATACTGGAATGAGAACATGCAATAGAATATCTGCAATAAAAAGGAATAACTGAAATCTAACTAATGTGCCTCGGAATACAAGTTCATTATGTGATCGGTTTAGGTTGAACACAAATACAATAAGGTAACTCGATTACAAGTGTGATATGTAATCGACATATATACAATACACTGGGGCTTTGATCACATAATCAACTCCTACTCCCCCATCCCCAACTAATACCAATGGATCCAATCATGACATATTACGAACACGAATATGGGCACACTAAATACGAGCAGTGTGTGTACACGAATATAAGCACACTGAACACAAACAGTATATGAACAAGAAATACAATAAATTAATACCCGATACACACGATGAAATACATGTGAAGGAGTACCTGCTGAACTCAGTAAGGGATAACAACTCCTGACAGGATCCATGTAGTACCAGTTCGTGAAACTACTGTGTCAGAATCAAGTATACAGTTCTAGAACGTGAGATATATACACTATTATGAAATAAAAACTAACAGAGAAATATACTCGCCTGAGGTCCTGAGTGTCATGCCCCAGTCCCAAAATATGTAGGACCAGGAATACGCAACATGCCAGCTACGCATTCGACCAGACTCTGGTCCGACTCGAATACATATAAGTTATATAATAATGGTCACTATCTAAATAATCCAGTAAATATAAACGTCTATGTCTCTATTCACAATGAATAGAAATACACAAGTATGAGCTACATGTGCTAAAGTCGGTCGCCCAATAACACACAAACTCGAATAGACTCGAGAAGAAATATGAGTCTATAAAAACTAGGCTACAACAGCAGATGAATAAATAATTTGAATAAAATAACCATAACGTCGGTAGAAATGATATAAGTACCTGGTACCAATGCCTGCAAGACGAGAAACTCCATCAGCAACTCCAAAGGCTCCATAATCGTCTATGCTGTAAAACCGGCAGGGGACCAGGTCCTCAGAGGGACGTAACAAGGTACAAAAATAGTATGCCATAGTATAAAAGAAAGAAACAAGTGCAATGCCGGTGTAATCTAGCATAACCACCTAAGTGAGACACAGTTTGAAGATAATGTTTGATGCGTGGGCTGTCCAAAATAAAATCGTAGCTCCGAACACGGAAACACACGGGACGTACCGTAACTCCGGGCAAAGAGTCACACTGGTGATACTACTACTCCGGATACAGGAATACTACAAAAATAGAACATATACATATATATAGCGCGTGCAGAGGAGCCCAAACGTTTAGTAACTGTCTTTTCCTTCCCAAGCGGTCAATGATTGTGCGCTAAACCTGAACCTCTATCTAGCAGTCTCGTCATACTGAAGTAACTATCAACCAACGCGACCCTAAGGTCGTCCCAGATTTTGGTCATGCTGTCAGCATAAGGATATAGGAAATCTGGCACGATATCAGTGTCTGAATGTGTCCTAGGGTTATAATATAACCAAGTGTGTACATTAAGGTGTTGCGAATATCTATCAATTATTACCAGACATTACCGACGAACGTCTGTACCGGGTTGTGACCCGGACGTGAAGTAACGATTCTAATCCATAACGTGCACAATGCATATAATAAATAAATAAATATCTGGTAACTGAAATACAGGGTGGCAAGGTACACTTGCCTGGATCTGGATGCTGAAGATGGGTCTCTGGTACAACATCCAAGTTTGTGGGTCCCGTAGTACCTAGAGACGAGATACAAGCTCAATCAATAAACTATCACGAGGCTAAAATAAGAGGTGACACATGTCTAACATATGATTCAAACTTAGTTACAAGCTCACATAGACACTAAGCTAGAGGGTTGACCAAGGTTGACTAAAGGTATGCTACATCTAATCCGATTAATCACCTGTATAATATCATCAGACAAATCCTCAATCCTATATTTATTATGGTGTTCAGTAGTTCAAGTATGTTCATTCCTCAGATTTTACCCTGGTCTTCACAAACGTTATCATGCATTTTTTTTAAAATATCATCCTCGAATAAATTAATAATTTATTTATTAAGCCTTCCATTTTATAACTATTATTATCATTTCACAATAAAAACTACTCCTCAATCAAACTCATCATTATTTATCAGTCCTTAATCACTGACTAATGGTTTGATATTATATACCATTTCATAATAAATCACCTGCTCCTCAATGTCCATCAATTGCATGGAACAAATATAACACAAAACCCTAAGTTGCACATTTAGCATTCAAAAACCCTAAATATCAACATAGCATTTAACCATCAATTGTATATATTAAAATATAATAAATCCTAAAACTCATGCATTTAAAATCCTAAATATCTCAATGTACAAAACTATACTACACTTGGAGAGGGGGAAGAGTTTACCTTGGCGGCGGCACGGCGGCACTACGAGGTGGTTGCTGGCCGGAGGGGTTGGTGATGATGGACATGGCGGTGGAGGGTGGAGCTAGCCGAGGTGGACGGCAACAACTCGCCGAAGTGGAGGTGGCAGCTCGACGGGATGGACGAGTGGAGCCGCGGTGGTAGATATGGTGATGGTGATAGCCAGAGTATCAGAGGTATGGGTGGCCGGAGAATGGCTCGAGGGGTGAGGGTAGGTGTTGGCGGTGGTAGCAGCCGTTGAGATATGGTGGGTCGACGGCAGGATGGAGGAGGTTGCGAGTGGAGGCCGGTCGTGGATGGCCGGTTGAGGTGATGATGATGAGGAGAGGAGGTTGGAGACGCGGTGGTAACAATGGTGGATGGTGATGATGATGATGATGCGGGTGGCCGGAGAATAGCTCGAGGTGATGCAGCCATCGCTGAAGGTGGTCGTAGAGGGACATGGGAATGTGGATAGAGGTGATGGTCATGGAGGAAGTCGGCTGGCCAGAGTAGGGGAGGCTGGTCTGTGCGGTTGAAGATGAAGAAGGAGAAGTGAAGAAGAAGAAGGAGAAGAAGAAGATAAAGAAGAAGAGAAAGGAAGGAGGTTGAGTTTCGGCTGGGAGTAAATGAAAGAGGGAGGAGAGAGAGAGTAGGGGGTTTCCAATATTCTTGGGATTAGGGCCGGCATTGGGAAAGGGGGAGAAAAAGGGATTAAATAGGAAGGTGTGTGGTGAATGTTTGGTGAGGATGAGGGCTTAGATTTGAATGGATGGCTCAGATTCAACATGAAGGAAAAGTACATCCAAAGGAGAGAGAGTATTGGATTAGACCGATCAAGAGAGGGAGAGGGAGGCTTCTTCATGTGCCTTGACCAATAGGGTGGTGACATCTATTTCCACTTTTACAAATAAGCCCCTTAATTTTGGGTATTTGCACAAACATAAAAAATAAAGGGAATTTGGTGTGGGAAGTAGTGTTTGGTATTTTGTTAGGTGAGGGGGTGTTGTGTGTTTTGCATGGGCTTAATGAATGAGGTATTGGGTTAAATTGGAGTTAAGTTAGGATTAGTCAAAATTGGTATCCCCAATTTAAATAAATAAAAATATCATACGCTCTTAAATTAAATGGGGGCACATGGGGTCTCAATTAGGAGTGACACAAAGGTCATGAATGGTGTAGGCTTGGTGTCAGTCTTGGACCCTTTAATTGGACCGGCTAAATGGGTTGAGTTTGTCTCAAAATTGATGGCAATGACAAAGGTACGCGACACAGGATTAAAGAATGGGTTTCGGATACGGGAAGTTGTGAATTAAATTAGAGCATAAGGGATTGTTTTTGTTAGTGACGGAAAAGTCCAGCGCCTAGGTTGGCTTGTCAAGTCAAGAGTGCAACAACTAGTTGGAAATTATGGGCTATTATTGGGCTCCGAATATTACAACAACGGTAGGGTGTACCAAGGGTTTAAATAAAGAACCAAACAATTGCAACTAATTTCTAAACCTCAAATACACTGATGCTACAATAATATTTCTAACTCAATCTAGTCTACCTAAATTAAAATTTTAAGGGGGTTTACATCCTTCCCAACTTAGAAAAATTTTGTCCCCAAAATTAAAAGTAAAGCACGACTAATAGCTACGAGAATTTAAAAGTAGACAGGTAATCGAATGTAGTATGTAAATTCGTACCTTAGTCCTCAAATAAATATGAGAATCGCGGCCGAATGGAATCCTCGCGCTCCCAGGTAGACTCGCCTGGCAAATGAAGCTTCCATGCAACCCTGACCAGTCGAATAGTCTGACCCCTCAAAGTCTTCTCATTACGATTGAGTATCCCCACTGGCTGCTCTGCATACGATAAACTGGGTCCGACTGTAATCTCTGAATGATCATGCATGTGGCTAGGGTCTGCCACGTATCTCCTCATCTGCGATACATGAAATACGTCGTGCACTCCTTCTAATAATGGAGGCAATGCAAGACGATACGCCACTTTACCAACTCGTTCCAAGATATCAAAAGGTCCGATGTACCTCGGACTCAGCTTGCCTCTGCCTCCGAATTTGACGGTACCACGAGTGGGCAATATCTATAAAAATACAAGGTCACCTTCCTTGAACTCCAAAGATCTGCGATACGCATCTACCCAATGCTTCTGTCTGTCCTGTGTTGTATGCAGGTGGCGCTAAATCTGCTTTACTTTCTCCACTGTCTGTGTCACCAACTCTGGACCCAGTATCTGACGCTCTCCCACGTCACTCCAACATACCGGTGACCTACACTTCCTGTCGTACAGTGCCTCATAAGGTGCCATCTGTATGCTGGCATGGTAGCTGTTGTTGTAGAAGAATTCCACCAACTATAGATGGTCCTCCCAAGTTCCTCCAAAGTCGATCATGCACGCTCTCAACATATCCTCTAGTATCTGAATCGTACGCTCTGACTGACCATCAGTCTATGGATGATATGCAGTGCTGAACTTGAGACGAGTTTCTAGACTCTCCTGTATACTCCGCCAAAAATATGACATGAATCTGGAATTATGATCCGATACAATACTGACAGGTACTCCATGTAGTCGTACTATCTGTCTCATATATATGTCAGCTAATATCTCCGTGGACTGCCCAACTTTGAAGGATAAGAAATGTGCAGACTTGGTGAGTCGGTCTACGATAACCCAAACTGCATCCTTTTCGCTAGGGCTCCTCGGGAATCCTGTGACGATTACCATGGTAATGTGTTCCCACTTCCACTCAGGAATGGGAAACGGCTGCAATAGTCCTACAGTCCTCTGATGTTCAGCCTTGATTTGCTGACAGACCAATTATCTCGCCACGAATCTTGCAATCTTCCTCTTAATCCCATGCCACCAGTAGTGTTGTCTCAAATCTTGGTACATCTTCGTATCCCCGAGATAAATAGAATAAATCGAGCTATGAGCCTCGTTCATCAACTTCTGGCGTAGCTCGCCACTCAGAACATATAGGCGATCTCCATACCTCAATGTTCCGTCTTCATGAATCATGAGTCCCGTCTGCGGCCTCTGTCCTCTCTCGCAGTCGTCGAAATCTCGCATCTGTAGGCAGGGCTGCCTTGATCCTCTCAATCAATATAGACTGAACCTCGAGACTGGCCATCTGTACATCCATGTCTGGTAGTACAATCTCTATCCCGAGCTCCTGAAGATCCTCTAACAATTGCAGATGAGTCATCAAAAAGTATGCTATGGGCTTTCTGCCTAAGGCATCTGCTACTACATTCGCCTTGCCAGGGTGGTACTGCAACTCTATATCATAGTCTGTCATCAACTCTAGCCATCGTCTATATCTCATGTTGAGCTCCTTCTGAGTGTATAGAGCTCCTTCTGAGTGTATACATACTTAAGACTTTTGTGATCTATGTAAATCTCAATACGCTCTCTATAAAGGTAGTGTCGCCATAGCTTTAGTGCAAATATCACTGCAACTAGCTCTAGATAATGCGTCAGATAGTTCTTCTTATGAACTCTCAGCTGTCTCGATGCATAAGCTATCACCTTGCCGTGTTGCATTAGTACACATCATAATCCGCTCCCAGATGCATCACTGTACACTACAAATCCTCCCAATCCTGAAGGAAGTGTCAAAATTAGCGCTGATGTCAGACGCTTCTTCAGCTCATCGAAAGCCATCTGACACTCCTCAGTCCAGATAAACTCCTCGCCTTTATGAGTCAGTCGCGTCATAGGCGCAGCGATCCTCGAGAAGTTTTCCATGAACCTCCGATAATATCCGACAAGTCCAATAAAACTCCTAATCCCTGTAACTAATGTAGGGTAGGCCACGTCTCTACTGCAGCGATCTTCTCTGGGTCAACTGATAATCCATCTCCGGTGATTATGTGTCCCAGGAATGGTACTCTATCCAAGCAGAACTCATATTTGCTGAGCTTGGCATACAGTCTCTCCTGCCTCAACATGTCCAACACGATCCTGAGATGTCTCTCATCCTCCTCCTGGCTCTTGGAATATACCAAGATTTCATCGATAAATACCACCATGAACTTATCTAAGTACTGGTGGAAAACATTGTTCATCAGACTTATAGATACTGCTGGCACGTTGGTTAAACCAAATGGCATGACTAGAAACTCATAGTGTCCATACTTTATCCGAAAGGCCGTCTTCAGAATGTCCTCTCTCCGTAACTTGATCTGATGATAGCCAAATCTAAGATCGATCTTCGAGAATAGACATGCGCCACTAAACTGGTCAAATAAATCATCGATGTGCGACAAAAGGTACTTGTTCTTTATCGTTACAACATTTAACGCCCTGTAATCGATACACAACCGTACCGTCCGGTCCTTCTTCGGCAAAAATAAGATGGGTGCTCCCCACGGAGAAACACTAGCCCGAATGAAACCCTTATCTAAGAGATCATCTACTTGGACTTTCAACTCAACCAACTCCTTCGGTGCTAGTCTGTAGACGGGGGAAGTAACTGGCTCGGCTCCTGGAGTCAACTCTATAGTGAACTCTATCTCTCTGTCAGGTGGCAGGCCTGGAAGACCCTCTGGAAACACATCCTCAAACTCTGATATAAGGTGAGGGTACATCGGTTCCCTTCTGCAATGTGTGTCGCTAAGGTAGGTTGGACACCATGCTCTCGGGCTCCCCAAAAAAACTCAAATTCAGGATGATCTGGTGGTCTAGATATAATGCTACCACGTCGGCAATCTAGCGTCACGTAGTATTGGCTCAACCAATCCATGCCAAGGACGATGCCATAGTCTAGACTTAACCTCATAATAAATTCTTCCTTTCTATTTACAACACTGATCCTCCAAAAATTTCCTTTCCTAATGTATAATTACTCTTTCCCTCAAAAAAATTTCCTATAATTATACTCAAATTTTTCTTTCCATTATTTATTGCTCCGAGTCACATAGTGCAATTATAATAATGGTATCACCCAAGCACATACTAGAATTCTTGGTACCAGATCATCACCTTCCAGGTGATAGCCTAAAATTTTATCTCCTCTAGTTCATAATATCGTTCCTGGTATCGCTATCATATACAACTAATTTCTAGCATCTGGCTATGCATTTCTATAAATTATTCTAGAAGGTTAGAATCAACGATCTTTCTATCTCACAGTACTTCCCAAATCACTGTTATCTCAAGTAAGGGTAGGGTTTTACCAGTTCTAAGGACCTATTACTGGGTCCAATTCTCTTGCTAACCTTCTACACTAGTTTCAGAATCTAAAAAGAACCTATCAACCTACCCTACTGAGGGTAACAATCTTCTCAGAGAATATTATACAACTCATGTCTTCTGTCGTCTGGACTATGATCTTCTTCTGGAGGGAACCATCAGGCACTCGTATTCGTCTTTCCGAAATAAAGGAGATGAGAAACATTGATAACGATATTGATAAAAACTGAACGAATATAATTTGGAAGTCTAAGGGCGATAATCAATTGCAAAGGGAGTTTTAGAAATTGATTATGGATTAAGATCATATCTAACAATAAATCATAAAATATAGGCTCGTTTGGTACAGTAACGTAATCGAAACGATATGCTCTGGACCTGCATAGGCCACCACAAAAATACGTCATGCCCCAGTTTCAAAATACGTAGGACCAGGAATACGCAACATGCCAGCTACGCATTCGACCAGACTCTGGTCTGACTCAAATATATATAAGCTGTATAATAATGATTACTATCTAAATAATCCAGTAAATATAAACGTCTATGTCTCAATCCACAATGAACAGAAATACACAAGAATGAGCTACATGTGCTAAAGTCGGCCACCCAATAACACACAAACTCGAATAGACTCGAGAAGAAATATGAGTCTATAAAAACTAGGCTACAATAGCAGATGAATAAACAATATGAATAAAATAACCATAACGCCGGTAAAAATGATATAAGTACCTGGTACCAATGCTTGCAAGACAAGCAACTCCATCAGCAACTCAAAAGGCTCCGTAATCGTCTATGCTGAAAAACTGATAGGGGACCAGGTCCTTAGAGGGACGTAACAAGGTACAAAAATAGTATGCCATAGTATAACAGAAAAAAACAAGTGCAACGTCGGTGTAATCTAGCATAACCATCTAAGTGAGACATAGTTTGAAACAATGTTCGACGCAAGGGCTGTCCAAAATAAAACCATAGCTCCGGACACGAAAATACACGGGACTTACCGCAGCTCCGGGCAAAGAGTCACACGGGTGATACTACTACTCCGGATACAGGAATACTACAGAAATAGAACATATACATATATATATATAGCGCATGTAGAGGAACCCAAACGTCTAGTAATTGTGTTTCCCTTTCCAAGCGGTCAACGATTGTGCGCTGAACTTGAACCACTATCTAGCAGTCTCGTCATACTGAAGTAACTATCAACCAACGCGACCCTAAGGTCGTCCCAGATTCCGGTCATACTTTCAGTATCAGGATACAGGAAATCTGGCATGATAACGGTGTCTGAATGTGTCCTAGGGTTATAATGTAACCAAGTGTGTACATCAAGGTGTTGCGAAAATCTATCAATCGTTACCAGACGTTACCGATGAACGTCTGTACCCGATTGTGACCCAGACGCGAAGTAACAATTCTAATCTATAACGTGCATAATGCATATAATAAATAAATAAATAAATATCTGGTAATTGAAATACAGGGTGACAAGGTACACTTGCCTGGATCCGGATGCTGAAGATGGGTCTCCGGTATAACGTCCAAGTTTGCGGGTCCCGTAGTACCTAGAGACGAGATACAAGATCAATCAATAAACTATCACGAGGCTAAAATAAGAGGTGACACACGTCTAACATATGTTTCAAACTTAGTTACAAGCTCACATAGACACTAAGCTAGAGGGTTGACCAAGGTTGACTAAAGGTATGCTACATCTAATCCGATTAATCACCTGTATAATATCATCAGACAAATCCTTAATCCTATATTTATCATGGTGTTTAGTAGTTCAAGTATGTTCATTCCTCAGATTTTACCTTGGTCTTCACAGACGTTATCATGCATTTTTTTAAAAATATCATCCTCAAATAAATTAATAATTATTTATTAAGCCTTCCATTTTATAACCATCATTACCATTTCACAATAAAAACTACTCCTCAATTGAACTTATCATTATTTATCAGTCCTCAATCACAAACTAATGGTTTGATATTACACACCATTTCACAATAAATCACCTGTTCCTCAATGTCCATCAATTACATGAAACAAATATAATTGAAACCCTAAGTTGCACATTTAGCATTCAAAAACCCTAAATATCAACATAGCATTTAACCATCAATTGCATATATTAAAATGTAATAAATCCTAAAACTCATGCATTCAAACCCTAAATATCTCAATATACAAAACTACACTACACATGAAGAGGGGGAGAGTTCACCTTAGTGGCGGCACGGAGGCACGCCGGGGTGGTTGCTAGCCGGAGGGGTTGGTGATGATGGACGTAGCGGTGGAGGGTGGAACTGGCCGAGGTGGACGGCAGCAGCTCGCCGAAGTGGAGGTGTCAGCCTGGAGGGATGGATGAGTGGAGCCGCGATGGTAGATATGGTGATGGTGATAGTGATAGTAGGAGTATCAGAGGTATGGGTGGCCGAAGAATGGCTCGAGGGGTGCGGGTGGGTGTTGGCGATGGTAGCAGCCGTGGAGATGTGGTAGATCCACGACGGGATGGAGGAGGTTACGGGTGGAAGCCGGTCATGGATGGCCGGTCGAGGTGATGATGATGAGGAGAGGAGGTTGGAGATGCGGTGGTAACAATGGTGGATGGTGATGATGATGATGATACGGGTGGCCGGAGAATAGCTCGAGGTGATGAAGCCGCAGCTGGAGGTGGTCGTAGAGTGACGTGGCGGCGTGGATGGAGGTGCTGGTCGTGGAGGAGCTCGGCTGGCCGAAGTAGGGGAGGCCGGTCGGTGCGGTTGAAGATGAAGAAGGAGAAGTGAAGAAGAAGGAGAAGAAGAAGAAGAAGAAGAAGAAGAAGAAGAAGAAGAAGAGAATGGGAGGAGGTTGAGTTTCGGCTGCGAGTGAATGGAAGAGGGAGGAGAGAGATAGTAGGGGGTTTCCAATATTCTTGGGATTAGCGCCGGGCCGGCATTAGGAAAGGGAGAGAAAAAAGGATTAAATAGGAAGGTGTGTGGTGAATGTGTGGTAAGGATGAGGGCTTAGATTTGAATGGATGGCTCAGATTCAACATTAAGGAAAAGTACATCCAAAGAAGAGAGAGTATTGGATTAGACCGGTCAAGAGAGGGAGAGGGAGGCTTCTTCATGTGCCTTGACCAATAGGGTGGTGACACCTATTTCCACTTTTGCAAATAAGTCCCTTAATTTTGGGTATTTGCACAAATATGAAAAATGAAGGGAATTTGGTGTGGAAAGTGGTGTTTGGTGTTTTGTAGGGTGAGAGGATATTGTGTGTTTTGCATGGGCTTAATGAATGAGGTATTGGGTTAAATTGGGGTTAAGTTAGGATTAGCCAAAATTGGTATCCCCAATTTAGATAAATAAAAATATCATGTGCTCTTAAATTAAATAGGGGCACATGGGGTCTCAATTAGGAGTGACACAAAGGTCATAAATGGTGTAGGCTTGGTGTCAGTCTTGGACCCTTTAATTGGTCCGACTAAACGGGTTGAGTTTGTGTCTCAAAATTGATGGCAACAACAAAGATACGCGACACAGGATTAAAGAATGGGTTTCAGATACGGGAAGTTGTGCAATTAAATTAGAGCACAAGGGATTGTATTTGTGAATGACAGAAAATTCTAGCGTCTAGGTTGGCTTGTCAAGTCAAGAGTGCAATAATTAGTTAAAAATTATGGGCTATTGTTGGGCTCTGAATATTGTAACAATGGTAGGGTGCACGAAGGGTTTAAATAAAGAACCAAACAATTGCAACTAATTTCTAAACCTAAAATACACTGATGCTACAGCAATATTTCTAACTCAATCTAGTCTACCTAAATTAAAATTTTAAGGGGGTTTACACTGAGCAAGGTGTGTCTCTCGATGCCCAAGCTGGTGTCACGCAGATCTAAATATGGTATATGCATCAATATAAGGTTTTGGAATAAAATAAGTTAGACTAGTTGAATTCTAGATCATAAAGCCATTTCTAAGTCAAAATAGTCAAACTAGGTCAACTCTAGGTCAAACTAGCTAATTCTAGGTTGTATGAGTCTAACTATAGGATATTAGGTACATACACTATTTAACAAGGCCATACTAGCAATACTAAGATATTAGGATACCAACAAGTACCGTATCATAAGATATGCAAGTTATTAGATATGCAAATACTAATATATATATATATACAAGATAATATATATAGTACTCTTAGTCAAACTAAAGCTAAGTGGATACCTAGGCTTTGAACCAATGCGGTATCATACCACCTATACACCCATCTTGATACTCAAACCCAATACCTTGAGCATAAACCAATACCTTGACATTACCTTGGTATTACAAAGTAATCCAGATTCTAATATATAATTAACTACCCATACACCTAACTACATACTAACATGCATTTAATTTATACAATACTCTACTAACTAATGCTAACTAGTGCTCATCTACATATATATCTCTCATCTATATATGTATAACTTACTAACCACCAATATATATATATATATATATATATATATATATATATATATATACAACTAACTAGTTAACAATATGTATACATAACTAACTAGACTATCAATAAAACTAACTAAAGCTATAAATCAAGGGTAACCCCCTTACTCAAGTGCACCACAAGTAGTTATGCTCTAGCTACTCTTATTATTGAATGCTTTCCTTGTTCTTGTTGTTGCTGCTGCAGTTGCTGCTCTTGCTTGTTGTGCATTGCTGCTGACCTTGCTACTGCAGTAGCTTGCTGCTGAAAGTTACTGCAGTTGCTGCCTGTACATTGCTGCTCATACTCCTCTTGCTGTTGAATACTGCAGCTAGCTACTCTTGTTATTGCTGCTGCAGTTCCTGTAGTTGCATTTGTTGCTGAAGGCTGCTGCAGTTTCTCTTAAATGCTGCAGTTATTGTAGTTGCATTTGCGACTGAAGGCGGCTGTAGTTGTTCTCTCATGGCCACCAATACCTCAAAATGAAACATAGATATATTCATAAATATACATATATATATATATCATATAACCATTATAATTATATCATTCTAATAGCTATTACAATGGCAAATTGAATTGAAATACAATAAAATAAACACGTGGAGTGCACCGCACCCGTATCACACTCATTTTATGATACGCTTGCGATACGACTCCACCACACAACCAAACGTATCCTGAAGGATACGAGCAAGTCTAAAATTATAATTATGAACAATACAAAGAACTAACTAATTAACTACGTGCCCGTGTCAAAATATGATATGCTCAAACTTTCCGTGTCGGAGAAAACCCCCAAATCAACCCGTATCGCCAAATTATCGGGATACGGCCTACACGTATCTAATTATGGATATGACACTAGTCACACACAATCAAACATATGTTAATTTGGTCTAATTGACCTATTGACAAACATAAGATGTGTCAATCTCGGAATTTCCCTAAAATTGACACAAAATACCACATAACTTTCTCTATAGGCCTCCTATGAATCTAATTCCAATTTCTATGGGTACCCTTAGTACATGGGATGGTTTTAATGATTAAATTACAGATTTAGAACCTAATTAGAGAAAAAAATTAAATTTTACCTATTAGGAGATTGATTTCCAATAAAATTTCCAAATTGGGTGTCAAGAGCCTCCAACTTGTAGATCCTTCCTCCTACTTGTAGATCCTTACTTTCTTCTTATAGATCATTTTTCTACTAGCCTCAAATAATGAATAGAAAAGAAATTGGGAAGAAATTTGAGTAGGAATTGGTGTGGGAATGAAAAAATTTGGAAGAGAGAAAATTCTAGATCTGGATTTGGAATAAAAATTGAGGAAAGAGAGTCTCTCCCCACCCCTATAGTGCCTGGCCATAACCCCTCCTCCAAGCTACTATAGAAAGTCCAAAATATCCCTTGGGGCTTGTCATGAAGAAATAATTAAGGAGGGAAGGTTCTAGTCTAATTGGTTTCACTAATTAATTTATTCTCCTAATGAATGGGCTTATTATTGGGCTCAATTCTAACTAGAATTAAATATTGGTCCATGGATCTAAAATAAACTAGTTAGGTCAACTATACAAGTTCAAAAATAAATCTAACATCTACCAATTAAATAAATAATATAATAAATAAATATTTATAGCATGCACAATATTTAATATAATAATCCTAAAATAATTATACCCATACCCAATTACCAAACCGCCCTTAGTTGGAAAAGTGAGGGTGACAATCCTACCCACCTTAGAAAAATTTTATCCTCAAAATTAAGTAAGAACTAACTACCAAAAGCAATCAATATAAGCAAGAAAGAATTATACCTCATGGCTCAAACAGATATGGATATCGCTCGCGCATCTCAGCCTCCCGCTCCCAGGTACTCTCTCCTGGCGAGTGATGCCTCCACGCGACGTACACCAAAGGAATTGTTTGGTTCTGCAGTACCTTCTCTCTCCGATCTAGAATCTCAACTGGCTGCTCTAGATAGCTAAGAGTAGGGCCTACCGCTATCTTCGAGTGATCCAACACATGGCTAGGATCTGCCACATATCGTCTTAGCTGTGACACATAGAACATATTGTGCACTCCCTCTAATGCATGTGGCAAGTCTAGTCTATAATCAACTGCACCGACCCTCTCGAGAATACTGAAAGGTCCAATGAATCACGGACTAAGCTTTTCGCCTCCACCAAAATAAATCGTGCCACGTGTCGAAGAAATCCTCAAGAAAACTAGACCACCAACCTAGCACAAAACATAGCCTTAGCACTCTAACAAAAATAATCAATCACAAGCAATACAAACAAAATCTATACCTCAAACTCTAATGGTCTCCGGTAGCTATCGGCCCAAGGTCGCTGTCTATCCTGTGCCACTCAAAGTCTATCCCTGATGAGCTTTACCTTCTCAGATGCATCCACGACTATCTCTAGTCCCAATAAGGCTCTCTCACCAACATCATCCCATGATAACAGAGTGCGATATCTCCATCCATATAATGCCTCAAATGGTGACATCTCGATACTAGCCTAATAGCTACTGTTGTAAAAAAACTCTACCAAGTAAAGTTAATCCTAGCAAGAGCCTCCAAAATCTAAATTACAGGTGTGTAGCATGTCCTCGATAGTATGGATAGTCCTCTCTGACTGCTCGTCTGTCTGAGGGTGATATGCGGTACTGAACTTGAGCTGAGTGCCCAAGCTAGCCTGCAAACTCCTTCAAAATTGGGACGCGAAGCGACTATCCCGATTAGAGGCTATGCTTACCGGGACACCATGCAATTTGACTATCTAATGCTCATACATCTCCGCGAGCTTCTCCGTAGACGTACACACTTTGAATGGCAGAAAGTGGACTAATTTGGTCAACCTGTCTACGATGACCTAAATCGCGTCTTTACCTTCTTGAGAACGTGGAAGTCCTGAAACAAAGTCCATCGTCACATGCTCCCACTTCCACTCGGGAATGGGTAAAGGCTGAAGCAATCTACCTGGCCTCTATCTCTCTACCTTTACATGATGGCATACCAAGCATCTAGATACGAAGCTAGCCATCTCCCGCTTCATACCATACCACCAGACATGCTCTCTCATATCCCTATATATCTTGTTGGCACTTGGATGCATAGAGTACTGAGATTGATGCGCCTACTAAATAATCTCATCACGCAATGCTCCACTTGGCACACATAATCTGGTACCATACCGAAATGATCCATCATCTACAATGCTGAAGTCCTCTGCCAATCCCATCCGGACATGTGCTATGATGCTCCTCAGAGACTCATCCTCGAACTGTGAAGCTCTGATCCGATCTATCAACTCTGACTGTACCTGAAGTCCCCACATGTAATACCCCATTCCGCTCAAGCGGACTGCCGATTCAAACGGCAAAAGTGCAAACGTCCCGACCTGCTTTGCTCAGCGAGGAACTCATTTAGGTAAGGGATTATCCAGACTTGGCCCTTCATGAGAACCGTCTTAGGCTTTCAGAGGCTCGCTCGGAGTATCGCTCAACCGAGGCGAATCATTGCTAAGGTGGGTGGCTACGGTGAACTTGTCTTTGCTTAGCCAGCACACATAAAATACGGAATGGTACATGCTAGTCGTTAGGTGAATCATCCCCTGCATGCTAATAAGAATACAACGCACCTAGCTAAGGAAATAATCCCAACTTGTATTGCTTGTTCTAGAACATGAAAATAAAACATTGCTTATATATTCAGACCCTCGTATGCTACATTTGCCTTGTGCAACTGGACCCACTATGCCTCAAGTAGAAAGATATATATAAATTCAGTAGTGCACTGTTCACTCCTTATACTGCACAACCCTAGATCATGTCGCTCGGGAGTCCCTATACGGTTTCACTCCTCGGCTTACCTTCGGGCCCGAGCTAACGTGAATGCTTATGTTATATAAGTGCATGCTTGCCTGTTTATATATATTACCTTGTCTTAATGCTTGGTGCATAACTATGCCTAGATGAATTTTTGTGCATGCCATACATTCATTTAGGTTCTCCTCGGAAGACTACCTGATAGTTGTTCCGTGCATAAATAAACCTGAATGTATCCGGGACCGTTGGGTCGCTAAGGCATTTTCTGAACCAGAGAATTTGCACCAAGTCATTGATCCAAGAATCCCAGCTCATGGAGCAATACTGTCCTGTACTGAATAAAATGGCTCGTGGAGTCGATACTCAACATTGAGAGTAATCCTGATCCTACCTTAACTTGTTCCATATATATATATCTGACTCGAACTCGTTCCATGTAACTTATTCCATATATATATATATATATCCTGCTTCAAACTTGTTCCTGTGTCTGACCACAGACCCTGAAGATTAGAGACTTGCATGGTCACAAGACAACTTGGAAACAAGGTTTTAGTTCCGCGGACGGTTGCTGGGGCACTGGCACCGATCTGAACGGAACTCCTGATAGTCGCCTGCTATAGGACAAAATGGCATGTGTCATCCTGCCTATGCGTTGTATGCCATTCCGTACTGAGACTAGACCATCCATTATGGTGCTGTGCCAGTAACCTCATGTTCATATAGATAAGTCATCCTCGCTTAGCGGCTATCCGCGTGCGAGTCATTGTATCGCATCAAGGATAACTGAATACCTGAACGATCATGATATAAAAACACTTGTGCATAAAGAGCACTTGATCATCGTATGCAACACACCTAATATTTCCTGTAACTCGTGCACCCGTAGCGTAATCTCGCTCATAACGCAGTGTTTGCATATGCTATGCCCTTGAATGTTTATATATGCTCATGCTTGGAATTTAACATTAGTTTGCCTTGGAAAGGGAAGGACAATTGGTAAGTTGGTAAGTCTCGCCGTGTTTCCTCTTATATCGCACGGCGCACTGCCACACGAGCTAGGCTTTTCATAATATGCCATGAAATTGATCCTAAGGCAATACTAGAAAGACTACTAAATAGTTGATGCACGAAACATATATTACGTGTTTGGATTTATCGAGCGGGCGAGTAGCCTCCCCACCAGTGCATTCATGTACTAATAACCCACCGGATTGTGTGCAGGGTGCGGGAGAATCTCGTTCGGTGCGGATGCCTCCTTCGTGCATGCTAAAGGCATGGAGTTCGACTCTGAAGCCTTAGGGTGCTGCGTTCGAAACTGAAGCACATATACAAGACATAATGTTGGAACATCGCCTGAACATCGCCTGAACATTTCCTGTATATCATCCATAAAGGTAGCCACTTGGCACGCTTTATGTTTCAGAGAGAGAGCTTGAGCGACTTGTAATCTCGGTTATGCACCGCCTGTAATACTTGTTTCAATATGAATAAAGAGAGTTTGTTTTACTTCAACTTGTGTTATTCAATGCTTCCGCTACTGTCAACTCAGTAAACTTGTTACCATTCACTTATGCGTTTATACATTCCACTGCACTCGGATAATCTGTGCGACTCTGTGGCTTAGACTTCTTGGCGCCAGCCAATGAACCACGGCCTTGCACGGGCGCGGCTAGCGCTCTTGCGGCATCACGCCCGGATGGGTCAAAGCGATCGTCTCGCGGGAGCGCTAGTGCGATCATTTCTGCCTAGCGGGGACGGCCGTTTAGCCTGCTGGAGATCAGGCGTGACAGATTGGTATCAGAGCCTGGCTTATACGTCTTTGGACTTTATTTCGAATATCTCTGTTTCGAAAGCTCGTTCGTGGGTTATGTGCACCCACTCTTTCAATATCTCAATGGGATGTTCCAAACAATAAGTCTAAATACTTTTGAAAAGTTGCATGTGAAATGATATGATGGCTTGTACGACATATTGATCGGAAGGCCTTTGTGACGACCTGTGCTAGACCCTTTGGGGGTATAGACTCGTGATAAGATTTACATGATATGTGTGAACCCTCTGCCTGTACCTAGTTATCCAACGGGTTAGTACAGAATCCAATATTGTCCTGAACGGTTCGTTATGCACACAGCCTTTCGGCTAAGTTATCTTTATCATGCACCAAGACCCTTGGGTGTAAGCCAGTTATAAAATGAGAGTTGGATATCGTTCAGGAATAATACAAGTCAGACTTAGAACTAAAATTGATAAAAACTTTATCGAATTTATCGCTTAGGCGAATATTAAGAATCATGCTTGATTATGGAAAATAGCTCGAACGATAATTCATGTTGGGAGGCACAAACAAATATAGTTGCCTGGATGACTATCAATCCAGAATATATAATGAGATTAGATTTTTATCAGGCAAAACCTGAATATCGTGCTAGAAATTGAGGAACGAGTTAGTGAATAAGCTAACGATAATGCGAGCACCGATTAAGAATTTGATGGAATGACTCGATTCCGAGTGGTGGATGGATCATTTAGAAATGTCCAAACGGATCCATAACCCGTGCAATAGTCAGACTGAACGATATTAAGAATAACTTGAATAAATGATAAGGCTTATATCGAATAGAAATTCTCAGAAATGGAAACCAATACCTTGGTTAAGGGGAACTTGTTGGAAATTGGAGAATCGTGTGAGCGGTTTCGAATTTAAACAAACGGATTGAACTTGAATAAAATATCGCTCGAACAAGTTAACCCGAGAATAAATATTTGGCTTCGGAATATAAATTTGACTTGATATTGATAATTGGAAGACAGCATGGATCGATACAAGCAAAGGAAATATTATGTTTCTAGAAATGATATAAGCGATAACGAATTTTACTTGGAGTTTAGAAGAACGAACTTGATATATTGAACGTATCAGAAATGGATGGACTTGGGCTTGAATATTTGAACTTAGTTATTGAGGAATGCCAAAAGTAGACTTTGGATTTACCGAACAGAAAAATAAAAGTTGGATGATTTTACTAGACAAATTACAATTACTGCATGAACGGACTTGATTTGATGAATACAAAAATTTTTGAAATACAGTGAATCAAAAGTGTTTTAGGATGAGTTAGCCTAGAACCATGAGTAAATCACGCTTGATGGTTTCAGGGATGAACGCGTTGATATTGTTGGACGACTTGAGGTATAATCTAAGGTTTAGAATTGAATCTTGACTTGGTGGTCTAGACTTGAAAAGGGATATAAATTCTATCGAAACATATTTGGAGAGATAGGCTACACAAATCACTAGGCTTGTCCTACAACTTGGATTTATTATAAATTACCTGAACGGACTCGTTCCCCGTGCAACGAATGTGTTATTGGGAGTAGGTGAATCTATGCTCGATGTTTAAAAATCTGAGTAAAACGAGCTTGGGTAGAATACCCCGTGCAAATGAACAATGGTTTGACCCTAGAAATTGGGGCGAGCATCGTACGACAAATTTGTACGATGAATCACGATATGCTTGAACTTGTACCTATAACCTTGTGAGCTGACCTAGCAAATAGGCAGACGACCCTGTGCCGAGTGAAGTAACCTGTGCCACCGACTTTACCATACTACTTGAATAAGATTCACAACAGGGGCAGTAGACTTAGGGTTAGACTTGGGTAAAATAACATGTGCTAAGTTTGACCCGAACTGACGAACGCTAGTCGGTAAACCGAACTGATCGTGCTTAACGTGATGCAAATTCTTGGTTGGAATGGAAATGATATGGAATTGGATTGAACCCTTAAGATTTTTGCAAAAGTAACTTGTCCGATTTTACTATCTCTAAGTTTGGTTGAATGCATATGTTTGAGGAACGCCTTGAATGTGCGCACGATCCAAGACGAAAGAAATGTGAAACTCGAGTGCTAAGACTTTGTTATCGCTAAATTGGTTGACATGCATGTATTTGAAGGACGCTTCGAATCCGTGCACGATCCAGACTTGCGATATACTGATCTCAAATGCTAGTGCAAGTGAATATCCTCCTGAACAAGCATAACGGCTTGTATAAGTTTGCCTCAGCCTTAGATCGCTATCCGTTATCGATTGAAATATGCCTTGTGTTAAGAAACTTGTCCCGCGCTAAGGCACAAATGAGACTGATCATCGTATGCACGACACACGGCGTAAGCATCGATTAGGGGAATGTGTTCCAATGGATCTAGTGGTACCGTTAGCTACGCTTGGGCTAGATTCAAAAATTCGATAGTATGGCTTGCCCTCAGCAAATCTCGAGGACGAGACTTTTTCTGAGTGGTGGATAATGTAACACCCCGTTACCGCTCAAGCGGACTGCCGATTCAAATGGCAAAAGTGCAAACGTCCCGACCTGCTTTGCTCAGCGAGGTAACTCATTGAGGCAAGGGATTATCCAGACTTGGCCCTTCATGAGAATTGGCTTAGGCTTTCAGAGGCTCGCTCGGAGTATCGCTCAACCGAGGCGAATCATCGCTAAGGTGGGTGGCTACGATGGACTTGTCTTTGCTTAGCCAGTACACATAAAATACGGAATGGTACATGCTAGTCGGTGGGTGAATCACCCCCTGCATGCTAATAAGAATACAACTCACCTAGCTAAGAGAATAATCCCAACTTGTATTGCTTGTCCTAGAACATGAAAATGAAAAATTGATTATATATTCAGACCCTCGCATGCTACCTTTGCCTTGTACAACTGGACCCGCTATGCCTCAAGTAGAAAGATATATATAAATTCAGCAGTGCACTGTTCACTCCCTACACTGCACGACCCTAGATAATGTCGCTCAGGAGTCCCTATACGGTTTCACTCCTCGGCTTACCTTCGGGCCTGAGCTAACGTGAATGCTTATGTTATACAAGTGCATGCTTGCTTGTTTATATATATTGCCTTGTCTCAATGTTTGTTGTATAACCATGCCTAGATCATGAATTTCTGTGCATGCCATACATTCATTTAGGTTCTCCTCGAAAGACTACCTGATAGTTGTTTCATGCATAAATAAACCTGAATGTATCCGGGACCGTTGGGTCGCTAAGGCATTTCCCGAACCAGGGAATTTGCACCAAGTCATTGATCCAAGAATCCCAGCTTGTGGAGCAATACTGTCATGTACTGAATAAAATGGCTCGTGGAGTCGATACTCAACATTGAGAGTAATCTTGATCCTGCCTCAACTTGTTCCATATATATATATATATATATATATATATATATATATATATATATATATATATATATCCTGACTTGAACTCGTTCTATGTAACTTGTTCCATATATATATATATCCTGCTTCAAACTTGTTCCTGTGTCTGACCACAGACCCTGAAGATTAGAGACTTGCATGGTCACAGGACAACTTGGAAACAAGATTTTAGTTTCGCGGACGGTTGCTGGGGCACTGGCACCGATTCGATCCGGACGGAACTCCTGATAGTCGCCTGCTATAGGACGGAATGACTTGTGTCGTCCTGCCTATGCGTCACACGCCATTCCGTACTGAGACTAGACCATCCATTATGGCGCTGTGCCAGTGACCTCATGTTCATATAGATAAGTCATCCTCGCTTAGCGGCTATCCGCGTGCGAGTCATTGCATCGCATCGAGGATAACTGAACACCTGAACGATCATGATATAACAATACTTGTGCATAAAGAGCACTTGATCATCTTATGTAACACACCTGATATTTCCTGTAACTCGTGCACCCGTAGCGAAATCTCGCTCATAACACAGTGTTTGCATATACTATGCCCCTGAATGTTTATATATGCTCATGCTTGGAATTTAACATTGGTTTGTCTTGGACAGGGAAGGACAATTGGTAAGTTGGTAAGTCTCGCTGTATTTCCTCTTATATCGCATGGCACACTACCACACAAGCTAGGATTTTCATAATATGCCATGAAACTGATCCTAAGGCAATACTAGAAAGACTACTAAATAGTTGATGCACGGAACCTATATTACGTGTTTGGATTTGTCGAGCGGGCGAGTAGCCTCCCCACCAGTGCATTCATGTACTGATAACCCACCAGATTGTGTGCAGGGTACGGGAGAACCTCGTTCGGGGCGGATGCCTCCTTCGTGCATGCTAAAGGCATGGAGTTCGACTCTGAAGCCTTAGGGTGCTGCGTTCGGAACTGAAGCACATATACAAGATATAATGTTGGAACATCGCCTGAACATCGCCTGAACATTTCATGTATATCATCCATAAAGGTAGCTACTTGGCACGCTTTATGTTTCAGAGAGAGAGAGCTTGAGCGACTTGTAATCTCGGCTATGCGCCGCCTGTAATACTTGTTTCAATATGAATAAAGAGAGTTTGTTTTACTTCAACTTGTGTTATTCAATGCTTCCGCTACTGTCAACTCAGTGAACTTGTTACCATTCGCTTATGCGTTTATATATTCCGCTACACTCAGACAATCTGTGCGACTCTGTGGCTTAGACCTCTTGCCGCCAGCCAATGAACCACGACCTTGCACGGGTGCGGCTAGCACTCATACGGCATCACGCCCGGATGGGTCAAAGCGATCGTCTCACGGGAGCGCTGGCATGGTCATTTCCGCCTAGCGGGGATGACTGTTTAGCCTGCGGGAGACCGGGGCGTGACACCACATCTGTACTGCAACTCCAGGAACTAATACCTCAATGCCCAAACTATCAAGATTGGTCAATAAATATTTGTTCCTCGTCAAGTACATAGCCACTTGATACCTACTCAAGGCATCCGCGACTATGTTGTCCTTCCCTGGATGGTACTACAAAGCAATATCGAAGTCCTTCATCAACTCCAACCATCGTCACTGCCTCATGTTGAGCTCTTTTAGTATAAATACATACTTCAAGATTTTGTGATCCGTAAAGATCTCTACCCGCTCTCCATACAAGTAGTGCTTCTACAGTTTAAGAGCAAAAATAACTGCTGCCAACTCCAAGTCATGGGTAGGGTAATTCTTCTCATGCGGGCATAATTGTCTGGAAGCATAGGCAACCACCTTCCCGTTCTGCTGCAACGCATAACCCAAACCCTTACCCAATGCATCACTATATATAGAAAATCCTCCTGTCCCTGATGGCAATGTCAATATTGGAGCTGTAGTCAATCGCTTCTTTAGCTCCTCAAAAGTAGACTGACAATCCTTAGTCTAGACGAACTCCACGTCCTTCCTGGTTAGTCTAGTCATCGGCTCCGCAATCCTGAAAAAATACTGAACAAATCTCTAATAATAGCCTGCCAGTCCAAGAAAACTTTGATCTTCGTTACTGAACTCGGGGTAGACCACGACTCAACTGCTAAAATCTTCTTTGGGTCTACTGAGATCCCGTCTCCTGTAATCACATGCCTGAGAAATTCAACCTTATTAAGGAATAACTCACACTTTGAAAGTTTACCATATAGCTTCTCCTTCCTGAGGGTCTCCAGAACTATCCTCAGGTGCTTCTCATGCTCCTCTGGGATCTTCGAATAAATCAATATATTATCAGTGAAAACTACCACAAACTGATCCAAGTACTGATGAAACACCTTATTTATCAGATTCATGAATACCACCGGGACATTGGTCAACCCAAACGGTATCACCAAGAACTAAAACTGCCAATACCGAGTCCTAAAAGCTGTCTTCAGAATGTCTTCCTTCTTTACTTTTACCTGGTGGTACCCTGACCTCAAATGTATCTTTGAGAATACCTTCACTCTGGTCAACTGATCAAATAAATCGTCAATCTGCAGTAACATATATTTGTTCTTAATAGTGAGGTTGTTGAGTGCCCTATAATCGATACACAAGCATACCGACCCATCCTTCTTTGGTCCAAGTAATACCGGAGCACCCCACGGTGATGAACTGGAGCGGATGAAGCCATTTTCCTGTAACTCATCCACCTGCTTCTTCAACTCCGCCAGTTCGCTGGTTTTTATCCTATAGACGTACTATGATATTGGCTCTGTGTGTTACACCAAGTCTATAGAGAAATCTACATCTCTGTCTGGTGGCAACCCAGGCAACTCCTCCGGAAGACGTCTATATACTCTGTAATCAATTGATATGGTGGCTCATGCTCTTCTACTAAAGCTCCACAGAAGTCTCCTTCGTATTGCTCTGCTGCTCCTCTGACAAACTCAAACTCTGGCTCTCCTGTCTCCTAAAAAAAACTCTGTCTTCTCGATAATCGATACTAGCATGATGCCTACTCAACCAATCCATCCTGAGCACTATATCGTATCTCGAAAGTGGCATTACGAGTAGACATACGCTCAACTCTTGACCTCCAAAGAAACTCTTCGGTCCTTGCAAACATCACTGACCAGGATAATGCCACCCTCGCTCATGATCTTGCAAGTCCTCGCCAATGGTTCAGACTCAAGATAATATTTCAGAGCAAAAGATACAGATACAAAACTATGTAAAGCACCAAAATCAAACAAAGCATGAGCTGGAAAAGAATCAAGATAGAATGAACCTGAGATAACATCACCGACTAGCTCCTTCTCCTCGATGGTCAAGGCGAAAGCTTGCCCCTGTCGCTGGGTACCTCTCTGCTGCTGCGGGTACTGAGCGAACTGCTGTTGTTGTGGTGGTAGAGGAGGTCCTCTCTATTGTCCCGCTGGTGTTCTCGTGGGTGCTCTCTCTGCCTGAGCTCTACCCTGAGCTGGATGAGCTAAAACCTTAGGACAAGCCCTCAACTGATGGTCTCATGATCCGCATAATAAGTACTAGCCCAATCTTATCCTGTATGCATCCCATCCATCTCCCTGTTTCTTACAGAAGGTGCAAGGAATAGCTGCCCTTTGGATCTGGTGCATCTGTTGTACCGGCGCTCTAGCTGGTCCATGATACTGCTGCCTTGGCTGCTGGAAATGCCTCTGGTACTGCTGCTGAAAATTAGGCCATTTTATTGGACCCGTGTTGGTACTGGATCCTCCTGTGTCTCTCGGCCTCTTAGAGCCAAGCTCTAGATCATCCTCTATCCGTTGTGCCTGTCTCAGAATCTCCTCGAAGGTAGTGGTGGGATCTCCGTTCGTATGTGACTTGACTTCCCTGATCAGGTCCTTTCTGAACTTTCGGGCACTTTCTCTGGGGTTCTGCCCTTCTACAAAGTGGCCTAGTCTGCAATATTCTGCCGCATACTTATCCACCGTCATACCTCCCTGAATGAGGTACTGGAACTGGCACTTTAGAGATGTCAGAGCCACATCTAGAAAAAAAATTCCTTGAAGAGATCTTTGAAAGCTCCCAAGTAAGTCTTGGTACTGAGATCCTGGGGTCCATCTTGAACCAAGTCAACGCAATGTCGAACATCATGCTCCCCGTGGCCTCTATCTGCAACCTCTATGGAATCTGCGCAGCCGCAGGTTCCGCTCAATGTCTTCTATCCAATCATTAGCATAAATGATCCTTTCAGTGCCTTTAAAGTCCTTCGGTCCCATCCTTTTGAAGTCTATGATGGTCCCCGGCCTCGGTTGCTGCAGGGTATACTGGGGTGTACCGTCTGTGGATGGACTAAGGCGGCTCGCTCAACTGCTGCGAGCGCAATCTGGTGAACATTCTCAATGCTCTGCCGTATAACCTCTGACTGTCATTGTTGTGCCTCCATCATCTGCTGAAAGAGCACGAACATCTATGTCTAATCGACTACGGATGGTGGGGGTGGAAGATCCCCTAAAACTGTTGGCGTTGTCCTCTGTACCGGAGGTAGAGCACCTCCAAAAGTTGCTGTAGAAAAGCCTACCTAGATCGGTGAAGCTGACCTCTAGAATGTAGCTGCTGGAACAACATCTAATGGTGCTGCCCTCATGGGTGACAAAGTGACTGACCGTGTTGACATGGCACCTGAGCGTTGGGAACATGTCTTCGGCGGCATCCTGAAGATAGATTGAACAAAGGAATCATTATTGAGTAAGATACGATATCATCAAAGAAGGACAAAATTATTCAAAGTAAAGAAAACATTCTAATAGAGAAGGATAGCAAAACTAATATTGGAAGTATTTTCTAGTTGTGATTGAGTATACTCTCAGCCTAAATCATATATCTTAAAGCAGGCTCGTAGCAGTACTCTAGGTGATTACTACTACGATATCGCTTTAATTGTGACTCTAGACCTGCATGGGCCACCACTAAAAATGTGTCACGACCCACACCCAGATATTCGAGTACGAGTACATGGGTACGCCCAGCCTACGTCGCAGCATCGACGGTAGATCACTGTCTGGCTCAATTCTACTATCTAAACATCTCACACAATATATATATATATATATATATATATATATATATATATGGTACCTGTCAATTATCTCAACTTCAAATGAAGGAACAATATGGTATCTCATAATGTAACTATACTCAATCATAATACAAACTAAGCACGATTGGAATAACGAAGAAAAGAATAAAGATACAATCCACAAGTCTGAAATAATATACATGCCATGAATCTCAATAACAGTCTAATACAAATCCACCAAATAAACTATACCTTATCAGGCTCTAGAAATAAGTCCTCCTGGTCTGTAGGAGTATCCTCTAATGGTAAGCCCTCCTACGGCCCGTAGAATATAGGACACTGATCTATGAGCAAATCATCTGAAAAAATATATCCAGTCAAGATTGGAACGAAGTACATACCTCTAAAAATAGTTTCAAATACATAATTGAGCATATAAAACAGATAATAAAAAATAATACAAGATAACTAAACAACAGAATAAAATGAACTAGAGTGAACAGGTAATATACTGGAATGAGAATATTTAATAGAATATCTGCAATAAAAAGGAATAACTGAAATCTAACTAATATGCCTCGGAATACAAGTTTATTATGTAATCGGTTTAGGTTGAACACGAATACAATAAGGTAACTCGATTACAAGTGTGGTATATAATTGACATGTGCACGAATACATTGGGGCTTTGATCACATAATCAACTCCTACTCCCCCATCCCCAAAATACCAATAGATCTAATCATGACACGTTACGAACACGGATATGGGCACACTGAACACGAGCAGTGTATGTACACGAATATAAGCACACTGAACACGAGTAGTGTATGAACATGAAATACAATAAATCAATACCCGATACGATAAAATACATGTAAAGAAGTACCCGCTGAACACGGTAGGGGATAACATCTTCTTGTCCCATGTAGTACCAGTCCGTAAAACCACTGTGTCAGAATCAAGTATACAATTCTAGAACATGAGATATATATACTATTATGAAATAAAAATTAACAGAAAAATATACTCGCCTGAGGTCCTGAGCAAAGTGTGTCTCTCGATGCCCAAGCTGGTATCACACAGACCTATATATGGTATATTCATCAATACAAGATTTTAGAAAAAATATAAGTTAGACTAGTTGAATTCTAGATCATAAAGCCATTTCAAAGTCAAAATAGTTAAAATAAGTCAACTCTAGGTCAAACTAGCTAATTCTAGGTTGTATGAGTCTAACTCTAGAATATTAGGTCCATACACTATGTAACTAGGCAATACTAGCTATGCTAAGATATTAGGATACCAACAAGTATCATATCATAAGATATACAAGTTAATAGATTTAAAAATACTAATATATATATATATATATATATATATATATATATATATATATATATATATATATATATATATATTCTTAGTCATACTAAAGCTAAGTGGATACCTAGGCTTTGAACCAATGCGGTATCACACCACCTACACACCCATCTTGATACTCAAACCCAATACCTTGAGCATAAACCAATACCTTGACATTACCTTGGTTTCACAAGGTAATCCTAATTAACTACCCATACACCTAACAACATACTAACATGCATTTAATTTATACAATACTCTACTAACTAATGCTAACTAGTGCTCATCTACATATATATCTCTCATCTATATATGTATAACTTACTAACCACCAATATATATATATATATATATATATATATATATATATATATATATATATATATATATACAACTAACTAGTTAACAATATGTATACATAACTAACTAGATTATCAATAAAAATAACTAACTAACTAGAGCTATAAATCAAGGCTAACCCCCTTACTCAAGTGCACCACAAGTAGTTCTGCCCTAGCTACTCTTGCTGTTGAATGTTGTCCTTGTTCTTGCTGTTGCTGCTGCAGCTGCTGCTCTTGCTTGTTGTATATTGCTGCTGACCTTGCTACTGCAGTAGCTTGCTGCTGAAAGTTGCTGCAGTTGTTGCCTGCACACTGCTTCTCATGCTCCTCTTACTGTTTAAGGTTGCAGCTAGCTGCTCTTGCTGATGTTGTTGTAGTTGTTAAAGTTGCATTTGCTGCTGAAGGCTACTGCAATTGCTTTTAAATGCTGCAGTTGATGTAGTTGCATTTGCTGCTGAAGGATGCTGTAGTTGCTCTTAAATGATGTAGTTGCTGTTATTAAATGCATGCTAAATACTGCTACCGACCTCCCTCTCACTGCATACACTACACAACACTCACAATAACTCACTCACTCACACTCTCACTCACTCACTCACTCACATAACCAATGTGCACTCCACTAAGACACACATACACACACATATGTAAATATATATCTATACATACCCACATATATAATTATATATCACTAACCAACACATACACACACACACATATGTATAACTATACATATATAAATATATTACCAACATACATATATAAATATACACCCATATGTGAATATATATCACTATACATACATATATACATATATGTAACTCTATATAGATATATATAATCACACACACACACACACACACACACACACACACACACACACACATATATATATATATATATATATATATATATAGAGAGAGAGAGAGAGAGAGAGTTATATATATATATATATATATATATATATAAATATAATAATAATAACCATAATAGTAATGTATATGAACCCCCTATCTCTCATGGCCACCAATACCTCAAAATAAAACATAGGCATATCCAAAAATATACATATACATAAATATCATACAACCATTATAATTATATCATTCTAATAGCTATTACTATGGAAAATTGAATTGAAATACTATGAAACAAACACGTGGAGTACACCGCACCCGTATCACACTCATTCTATGATACGCTTGCGATACAGCTCCACTACACAACCAAACGTATCCGAAGGACCGAGCAAGTCTAAAATTATAATTATGAATAATACGAAGAACTAACTACTCAACTACGTGCCCGTGTCAAAATATGACATGCTCAAATCTTTCGTGTCGAAAAAAACCCAAAAATTTACCCGTATCGCCAAATTATCGGGATACGTCCTACGCATATCCAATTGTGGACACGATACTAGTCACACACAATCAAACACATGTCAATTTGGTCTAATTAGCCTATTAACAAACACAAGATGTGCCAATCTCGGAATTCTTCCAAAATTGACACAAAATACCACATAACTTTCTTTATAGGACTCCTATGAACCTAATTACAATTTCTATGGGTAGACTTAGTACATGGGATGGTTTCTAATGATTAAATTATAGATTTAGAACCTAATTAGAGAGGACAACTGAATTGTACCTATTGGGAGATGGATTCCCAATAAAATCTCCAAATTGGGTGTCAAGAGCCTCCAACGTGTAGATCCTTGCTCCTCCTTGTAGATCATTGCTTCTTCCTTGTAGATCCTTGTTCTACTAGCCTCCAATAATAAATAGGGAAGGAATTGGAATGAAATTTGAGTAGGATTGGTGTGGAAATAAAAAAATTTGGAAGAAAAAAAATTCTAGATCTAGATTTGGAATAAAAAATGAGGAGTCTCTCCCCACCCTTATGGTGGCCAGCCATAACCCCTCCTCCAAGCTACTATAGAAAGTCCAAAATACCCCTTGGGGCTTATCATAAAGAAATAATTATGGAGAGAAGGTTCTAGTCTAATTGGTTTCACTAATTAATTCATCCTCATAATGAATGGGCTTACTATTGGGCTCAATTCTAACTAGAATTAAATGTTGGTACATGGATCTAATCTAAACTAGTTAGGTCCACTACACAAGTCCAAAAATAAATCTAACATCTACTAATTAAATAAATAATACAATAAATAAATATTTACAACATGCACAATATTTAATATAATAATCCTAAAATAAATATACCCATGTCCAATTACCAAACTACCCTTAGTTGGAAAAATAAGGGTGACAGTTATTCCTTGGCAGTTTTGGTATATTTTGTGCAAGCCATGTTTCTCATTTTTCTTGTACATGTATAGACATTAATTCTTGGGGAGACTAGCTACCTACCCAGGGAATCCCGTGTCATAACGTACCATGGTTGGATCCACTATACCAGTCGGGGCGGAGAGTATTAGTATAGATATGTGATCATATCTCCCTTGTGCATGTCCTTATGAGTGTTGATCATACACGGCATGTATGATTAACCAGGCCTTAATCTTTGTACAAGTTTCCAAGCCGATCATATGTTGAAGCTGGTACTCACTCACATAGTAGTAGTATTTTTTGATCATTTCCATGATGCTCATTTCTTGTATTTAATTCCAGTATTCCTATTTTGTATACCTCTTGTACTTGTATCTTACACCTTGTATATTCACTCTATTTACTGTTACATAGTTTTTATCATTCATCGGAACTACTGTTAGAGGTGTACTTTGCTACTTTTTTGACTGGATTTTTTTTTCCAGATGACACTGAGGAGTGGTACCCCACTCACTACGGGACTCAGGACGTAGTTGGCTTAGAGTCAGAGAATTTGGCTCAGGAGGGTCTCATCTCGGTTGATATTGATGACCCAGTACCTGTAGCTCAGTAGATATATTTATTTTTACAGGATTTGTCTCCAGGATTTTGATATTAGTATTCTTATTATCTTGATGACTCATTGGATATTACTTTGTCTTGTGAGTTATATTTGACTCTTCAGTTCTTTCTATCATATTCGTGCGATTATTCCAACTTATAGATCTATGATTGAGTATTTATATTACATTAGTGGCATTATATATCTTGATGATCATTATTATTAGATAGATAGTTTACCCAAACAGCATTCTACCGCTGATGTTGCGACGTAGGCTGGACGTTGTTCACTACTCGCACCCCTACACCGAGTACGGATTGTGACACTAGTACCTAATAGAAAGATCACATTCTTACTATGTATGTTCTTCACATGATTACTTAATGTTGGTTTAGGCGAGTGGGCTAGTTTCTGCTCACAAGTAAGCGATATGTACTGACCCACGTTTGTGGGCATCCCCAGGTACTCATGTTGGGGAGTGGCTGGAACTGTCCCAAGGCATCAAAGCATTGTTGGGGCATGCAGAAGATCTTCTTCCATTGAAGGCGCCAATTGTTATAAAGGGGATAATGTATGGAATAGTGTAATTCAGTTGTATCAGAGAGATTGTAAGCCAAGACGCCAAATATCAATGCAAGCCAAGTAGCCAAGTATCAGTTGTAATTGAGAAGCTATTTAATATGTTGTAAGTCATGTATTCAAATATCATTATCAGTAAATAGCTACTTTTTATTCAATTCTATTGTGACTTCAATTTGTTTGCTTATTTTTGCTGCTATGTCGTTATTTTTGAGATATATCATGACTTATCTATCTTCTTGCCTTGTACAAGTATAATTTAGTCTTGTACCACATCACGCTCGTGGCTACCTTCGATTCTTTAAAATTGGGGCATGATAAATTGGTATAAGAGCATGGTTATGTGTTATTGGACTCGACAAATTCTAAATCAAAGCTGCTTCTATGATTACTCAAAGATGTCTCGGAGGATACTCAAAGTTGCTTCGATGAATATTCAAAGTATCCTCTGCGAATAGTCACAGTAGCCTCAGTGCGTATCCAAAGTTATCTTCTGTGAGTATTCAAAGTTGCTTCTGTGTTATAGAATTTGCATATATGATCGTTCTGTGTTGCTTCTGCTATTATCCGAAAGTGCTTCCGCAATCGATAGTATTTGACCTCTTAGGTATACTCACTGGATTTTACATACAATAAGCCTAAATATTATGATTGCCCTAGTTGTGATTCTTGATTTTTAAAGAGATACCAAGAACCCAACAATGATTCGATGCTATTGATAAATAACTTATGATTAATATTTTTCATGTGGGAATAAAAAGAAATTAATATGTGTGTTCCATAATCAATGAGAATTATGCATGAGTAATTTCAACAGAGGAAATTAACAGTAAAGCTGAGTTGATTCACATGCGATCACGGGATTGTATTTTATATCTGAGTATGAGAATCATGTTATAGCAGGCAATGCTACCATGTGAAGGTATCACGCCCCGATCTCCCGTAGGCAATCGGCCATCCCCGCTAGGCTCAAATCACCGTGCCAGCGCTCCCGCGGGACGATCTCTTGATCCATCTGGGTGTAATGTCGGACGAGCGTAAGCCGCGTCCGTGCAAGACCATGATCCAAATAGGCGGTAAGAGGTCTAAGCCACAGAGTCGCACAGATTATCTGAGTGCAGCAGAATTTTAAACGCACAGGCGATTGGTAACGAGTACACAGAGTCGTCAATAGCGGAAGCATTGAATAACACAAGTATAGAAATAAAATAAGCTATTTATTGATATTGAAAAAGTGTTACAAGCGGCGCTAGGCCGAGATTACAAGTGACTCAAGCCCCTCTCTCTCCCTGAAGAGTAAAGGTGTGCCAAGTGGCTACATTTGTGGAATGATACATAGGTGATGTTCCAATATTATATCCTGTATATGTGCTTTAGTTTCGGACAAAATGCTCCAAGGCTCCAGAGTGAACTCCATGCCTTAGCACGTACGAAGGAGGCATCCGCACCGAACGAGGTTTCCCCGTACCCTGCAAGAAAACTGGTGGGTTATCAGTACATGAATGCACTGGTGGGGAGGCTTCTCGCCCGTTCGACAAATCCAAACACGTTATATAGGTTTCGTGCACCATCTATTAAGTTATCTTTCTAGTCTTTTCCTAGGATTAGTTTTATGGCAATGATGTAAAGCCTAACTCGTGTGGCAGTACGCCGTACGATATAAGGAATACGACAAGACTTATCAACTTACCATCCATCATTCCTAGTACAAAGCAAACTAAGTTAAATCAAGCATGGGCATATATATATAATACAATTCAGGGGAAATAGCATATGCAAACACAAGTATTGTGAACGAGATTATGTTTTGGGGGCACGATTTCATGGATTATTCAGGCGTATTACAGAAGATGTTCAAGTGCTCCATATATACAAGTGTTTCAATTATACATAAGTTTGTTATACTCATGATCATTCAGGTATTTCAGATATTCTTGATGTGATGCAATGACTCACACACAGATAGTCGTTAAGCAAGGATGACTTATCTATATGAACAGGAGTCGCAGGCATAGCCATAAAGGACGAGTTATAGTCGGGGCGATATTAGGTACGTGAGGTCAGGATTCGATGCCACCTTCGCCCGGGAAGGTATAGAGTACGATACAGTACGGAATATGACGAGAGGCCAAGGGGGGCGTTCACACCATGTCGCCCACTAGCAGACGACTATTAGGAGGTTCCGTCCCGATCGGATCAGCCCCGGTGCCCCGGAGACCGTCCACAAGAACCTGGTTGAATACCTTATGCACAAGTTATCCGCGACATGCAAGTCTGGGTCATTCCAAATTCACAATATGATATAATAATCCATGATTCTTGTTTAGTACGAGTATGCTCTACAAGCTGTGGTTCTTGCTTTACTTGACATAATTCTCGTTCAGTGTTTAACTTGCCTTGATGCATTCCCCTGGTGCGGGGACTGCCTTGGCGACCTAAAGGTCCCAAATACTTGCAGGTTCATATTGCACAAAAGGACTATTTTATAGTCTTCTTTCTAACTAGTTGTATGCACGATACACGATAGGGTTACTTTTTTGTGGCATAGATTATGTGACAAATATTGAAATGAGGCAATAAATACAAGTTAACATATAAGCAGGCAAGTATGCATTTATATTGAACATAGGCATTTATGTTTGGCACGGGTCTAAGGTAAAGCGAGGAGTGAAACCGTAAAGGGACATACCGAGCGACATGATCTAGGGAAGTACAGCGTATAGAAGTGAACAGTGCACTACGAAGAGTATACATATATTATTCCACTCGAGGCATAGCGGGGTCTAGTTGCATAAGGCAAAGGTAGCATGCGAGGGCCCATATATAAGCAAAGTTTTATTTCCATGTTCTAACACAAGCAATACAAGTTGGGATTATTTCCTTTGCTAGGTGCGTTGTATTCTTTATTAGTATGCAGGGGATAATCCACCTAGCGACTAGCATGTATCATCCATATTTTAAGTGTGCTGGCTAAGCAAAGACAAGTTCATCGTAGCCACCCACCTTAGCGATGATTCACCTCGGTCGAGCGATACTCCGAGAGAGCCTATGAAAGTCCAAGCCGGAACTCCTTAAGGGCCAAGTCTGGAAATTCTTTTACCTCAAACGATTATTCTTGCCGAGTAAAGTGGGTCGGATCATTGTACTTTTGCCATTTGAATCGGCTGTCCGCTTGAACGGAACGGATTGTTACATTATACACCACTCAGAAAAAGTCTCATCCTCGAGACTTCTTGAGCATAAGCTATTCAATCACATTTTTGAATATATCCCAAGCGTATAATCGGTACCACTAGATCTATTCGAACACAATTCCCTACTCGTTCCTTATTACAATATTGCATGTTTGCTCTAGCATTCGAGATCTCTATCATCCAATCGTATGGTCGGTCTCATTGAAGGACTCTATCATCTATTCTAAGTTTTGACTCGGTCTCTATTGCGCCTTAGCACGGAACATATATTACTTAATACGGGGTACGTTATAATCCATCGTGAATGATGATATAAGGCTGAGGCAACTTATACAAGTAGTTATACTTGTTCATGCGGGTCTAACATATTCACTTGCAATAGCATTCGAGATCAGCATATCGCGAGTCTAGATCGTACACATATTCAAAGCGTCCTTCAAACATATGCATGTCAACCAACTTAGCGATAGAGAGGTCTTAGCACTCAAGTTTTACATATCATTGTGTCTTTAATATTGCACTCGTTCAAGGCGTCCCTCAAACATATGCATTCAACCAAACTTAGCGATAGTAAAATCGAACAAGCTACTTGCGAAAATCTTAAAGGTTCTAATCTCATGAATCACAATGATACTTCCAACTGGGTCGATAAAATCCAAGTTATTTCCATTATACCTCAATTCATGTTTTGTACTACCGTTAAGTATGATCTATCTGATTCAATCGACTAGCGTTCATCCGTTCGGGTCAAACACAACACATGCTTACTGTTCCAAGTCTAATACTAAGTCTTGCTGCCCCAGTTCTATGGCTTTGTTCAAGCAATATGCTAAATTTAGTCATACAAGTTTATTCACTCGGCAGAGGGTCGTCTGTCTAATTACTAGGTCAGCTCACAAGGTCATAGGTACAAGTTCAAGCCCATGACTCACCATGCAAATTTGTCGCAAGATGCTCGCCCTAATTTGTAAGGTCAAACCATTATTCGTTTGCACGGTATATTCTACTCAAGCTCGTTTTACTCAGATTTCTAAACATCGAGCACAAATCATCCTAGACATAAGGATACGTTCATTTGTACGGGTTTCGAGTCCGTTCAGTCAAATCCATGATATATCCAAGATGCAGGACAAGCCTTAGCAATTTACATAGTCTATCTCCTTAAGACATGTTTCGATAGAATCTATATATCCATTCCAAGTCTAAAATACCAAGCCAAGATTCAGTTCTAAACCTTTGTTTATAACTATAAGTCATCCAACAAGATTGACATATCCATTCACAAAACTATCAAGCGTGATTTATTTCAGGTTCTAGGCAAACTTATCCTGAAATACTTTTGATTCACTTGCATTTCCAAATTTGTCTTATCGTGTTGAACCAAAAGTCAAGATGATCCATCAGTTATCACACTCCGGTCTTCCGCAAGTTCGATCACCCTTGTTGGATGTGAGATTACCACATCAACGCTCCCGCTGGATAATTATCCTAATCCGGACGTGATGCATGCACGAGCATAAAGTTACGCTCGCACAAGACAAGAACGTCGAACATTATGGTTATCTTCAAAACGATCGAGACACCTTATCCTTTCACTTTTCTCCATCCAAGTTATATATAAAATTCATCAAGTCATGTTCGTTCATATAGTGGTTATAATACATTTAGTAAAATCATCCAACTTCAATATTATCGTTCGTTAAATCCGTAGTCTACTTCTGGCATTCCTCAAATAACTTAGTTTCAAATATCTAAGCCAAAGGCTATCCACTTTTGATACGTTCTATTTATCAAGTTCATTTGGAATAATTATCGAACATGTTTCTGTGAGTTCGATCATCCCCGCTATATGTGAAATTACCACGCCGATGCTCCCACAGGATAATCGTTCTCGTTGGGACTGATTTAAAGTTTATCTTTTTGAACTAGATTTCAAGATCGTTCTTCCAAACTCTAAGTCAAATCCGTTATCACTTATCTCTTTCATCGAACCATAATATTCATTTTTGGCTAACTTCTACTCGAGCGATATTGTATTCAAGTTCATAAATTTTGATTCAAATCCGAAATTGCTTGCACGATCCTCCAAGTTTCCAATAAGTTTTCCTTAATCAAGATATTGATTTCTATTTCCATGAATCTCTATTCGATATAAGCCTTTATTACTTGTTTAAGACATTCTCAAATTTGTTCAATCCAATTATTGCATGAGACCTATGAATCTGTTTGGACATTTCTAAATGTTCCATGCACCACTCGAAATTGAGTAATCCAATTAAATCCTCAATAGATGTTCACATCAATCGCTAGCATATTTACCAAGTCGTTTCTTAGAATTTCTGCACGATACTTAAGCATCGCCTAGTAAAATCTCAGTCTCGTATATATTCTTGTTGATAGTCATCCAAGAAAATCATATTTGATTTATATCTTCCGACACGGAATATCGTTCGAGCTATTTTCCAAAATCCAAGCACGATTTTTAATATTTGCCTAAGCAATAAATCTGATAATATTTCTATCGATCGTTATTCTAAGTCTGACTTATCCCTTTTTCTGAAAGATATCCAAATCTCGTTTACAACTAGCTTGCACCAAAGGGTCTTAGCACGCGATACTGAACACAACTTAGCCGAAAGACGTTATGCATAACTAACCGTTCGAACAATATTCTATTTCGTATACTAACCAGTTGGATAATCATGTATAGGCATTCGAATTCGTACATAACTTGTAATTTTAGCATGAGTCTATTACAACCAAGCCTAACACAGGTCGGCACAAAGGCCTTCGCATTATAATTTCATACAAGAAATTATATCATTCATATGCACTTTTTAAAATTATTTAGACTCATTGTTTGGAATATTCTGATGGGACATTGAGAGAGAGTGTATGCACATAACCCAGGAATGAGCTTTCAAAACTGAGAAAATAAAAACGAAGTCCAAAGGCGTATATCCATGCTTTGATACCATTATGTCATGTCTCGATCTCCCACAAGCAATTGGCCATCCCCGCTAGGCTTGAATCACCATGCCAGCGCTCCCGTGGGACGATCGCTTAACCCATCTGGGCATGATGCCGCACGAGCGTAAGCCGCACTCATGCAAGGCCATAATTCGCACAGGTGGTAAGAGGTCTAAGCCATAGAGTCGCACAGATTATTCGAGAGCAGCAGAATTTTAAACACACAGGCGATTGGTAACGAGTTCACAGAGTCATCAATAGCGGAAGCATTGAATAACACAAGTATAGTAATAAAACAAGCCCTTTATTAATATTGAACAAGTGTTACAAGCGACGTTATAGAAGTTGCTCAAGCCTCTCTCTCTCTCTGAACAGTAAAGGTGTACCAAGTGGCTATATTTTTGGAATAATACATAGGCGATGATCCAATATTATGTCCTGTATATGTTCTTTAGTTCCGGATGCAACGCTCCAAGGCTCCAGAGTGAACTCCATGCCTTAGCACGCAGGAAGGAGGCATCTGCATCGAACGAGTTTTCTCGCACCCTGCAAGCAAATTGGTGGGTTATCAGTACATGAATGCACTGGTGGGGGGGCTTCTCGCCCACTCAATAAATCTAAACACGTTATATAGGTTTCGTGTACCATCTATTAAGTTATCTTTCTAGTCTTGCCTTAGGATCAGTTTTATGACAATGATGTAAAGCCTAACTCGTGTGGCAGTGCATCGTACGATATAAGGAACACGGTGAGACTTACCAACTTACCATCCATCCTTCCCTGTCCAAAGCAAACCAAGTTAAATCAAGCACGGTTATATATACAATGCAATTCAGGGGCAATAACATATACAAATACAAGTGTAGTGAACGAGATTATGTTTTAGGTGCACGATTTCACAGATTATCTAGGCATGTTACAGAAGATATTCAAGTTCTCCATATATACAAGTATTTCAATTATATACAAGTGTGTTATACTCATGATCATTCAGGTGTTTCAGATATTCTCGATGCAATATAATGACTCTCATGCGGATAGCCGCTAAGCAAGGATGACTTATCTATATGAACAGGAGTTGCTGGCATAGCCATAAAGAACGAGTTAAAGTCGGAGCAATATTAGCTGCGTGAGGTCAGGATTCGACGCCACCTTCGCCCGGGACGGTATGGAGTGCGACGCGGTACAGATTACGATACGAGGCCAAGGGGGCGTTCACTCAATGCCGTCCACTAGCAGGCGACTATCAGGAGGTTTCGTCCGGATCGGATCAGCCCCAGAGACCGTCCGCAGAAACCTGATTGAATACCTTGTGCATAAGTTGTCTACGACATGCAAGTCTGGGTCATTCTAAATTCATAACATGATATGATAATCCATGATTCTTGTTCAGTACGAGTATGCTCCACGAGTTGTGGTTCTTACTTTACTTGAAATGATTCTCATTCAGTGTTCAACTTTCCTTGATGCATTCCCCTGGTACGGGGACTGCCTTGGCGACCTAAAGATCCCGAATACTTGTATGTTCATATTGCATAAAAGGACTATTTGATATCCTTCTGGCTAACTAGATGCATGCACGATATGCGATAGTGTTACTTGTTTATGGCATAGATTATGTGACAAGCATTGAAATAAGAAAAAGAATACAAGTTCACATATAAGCAGGCATGCATGCATTTATATTAAAAATAAGCATTTATGTTTGACACGGGTCTAAGGTAAAGCGAGAAGTAAAATCATAAAGGGACATACCGATCGACATAATCTAGGGACGTACAGTGTAAATAAGTGAACAGTGAACTATGAAGAGTATACATATATTATTCTGCTCGAGGCATAGCGGGGTCTAGTTGCACAAGGCAAAGGTAGCATGTGAGGGTCCATATATAAGCAAAGTTTTATTTCCATATTCTAACACAAGCAATACAAGTTGGGATTATTCCCTTAGCTTTATGCGTTGTATTCTTTATTAGCATGCAGGAGGTGATTCACCTAGCGACTAGTATGTATTGTCCATATTTTAAGTATGTTGGCTAAGCAAAGACAAGTTCATCATAGCCACCAACCTTAGCGATGATTCTCCTCGGTCGAGCGATACTCCAAGCGAGCCTCTGAAAGTCCAAGCAAGAACTCCTGAAGGGCCAAGTATGAAAATCCTTTTGCTTCAAACGAGTATTCTCGCTAAGCAAAACGGGTTGGGTCATTGCACTTTTGTCGTTTGAATCGGCTATCCACTTGAACAAAATGGGTCATTATAGAAGGTAGTATGGAATGGATATTAGATCAGTATAAGGACAATATAATTATCATAAATGGCCTTGTTCTGAGTGATATATTCCTCTACCTTCTTAGTGATGCTTGAGTATGACCCTTCCATAAGTGATAGTATTTAGCCTACCAGTAAGAATAGGGTAGTGCCGAGACTTAGTTGGGAATGACGCATGCGATATTATGATGCGAGAGTCCCTTGGGTATTTTGGATGGAGTATCAAAAGCAGCCGTCGACGGCTTAATATTATATTGGGTAGCAAGAAAGTGAGAAGTATAAGGTTAATGCTTTAGTTGGAAACAACGTAATGCATTATACAGTTAGTCGATGACTTGAATCAAGCTGGGTAAAAGTTTCAAAGTTAGCATTAATGACTGAAAGTTAATATCGATAAGCAAGTTGGATCATGTATTGAATGAGATTGGCTGGAATCGATTGGAAATCACAGGCAGGATATAATCTCGGTTGCCTAAGTTTGGAAGTCCTTGAAAATTAATTACAGATGGACAAAGTATGTGGAAAACTATTTTCTTTGACCTTACGTGTGTAGCATTTAATACAGGCCTAACTTAGAAGGATAATAGCTGTGAAGTGGGAATACTTGAACTTACTGGTTGATGGATTAGTTAGTTAGCATATAAAGTCGACGAAATGGAAATGATTAATCGATGAACCTTATTGCGTAGTATTATATGAAAGTTCTTTATGAGAACTCGTTAGATGAAATATAAATAAATCTTGAGGTATAGCAAGTTGGGATAGATATTTTTGGTGGAAAGTTTTACCGCCTGGATAATAGTTGGTCGACAAAAAACTTAGTCCTTTAAGGGCAGTTGGATAATAGATATAATTGATCAAATTATAAATATTGTGTTCGATCTCTAGATTAGGGGTATGATCGATATATCAAATATGTGAATAAATATCGAATATGGATTAGCGAGATAGAATTTTATGAGACATTGATAAGGTGATGCAATTAAATTGATGGTTAATACGAACAAAAGTTGACCCTTATCGGAATGAATTTGGTGAAAAGTAAGAGTGATAGGGCAAATTGGAAGAAAATATATCTTCAACGTATTGATTGGATAATATTGTCGGCAATAAATCATGTAGGTAAAATTGTGTAAGGGAAAAAAATTGAGAGCAAGGACCATGATCAATATACTAGTAAAGATGATCAGTCATAATTTGAGTTTGAATTAGTTGCATGTCCCATTGATAAATCAGACACATGGGAATTCAATAATAATATATTGGTACAACTAGAGGAGGACTATAAACTTAGAAGTTTGAAACAGCATGTGATAGCATTTCAGATTTTGATCATTGGTGACATTTCGGATTTTGATCATTGGTGATATATTTGATGGATATGGCATTTAAACGTAAAGTTCTAGATTGACCTTGTCGATTAGGGTAAGTCTAGAATAAACCTGTATTAGAAGTAGACCCTTATGATATTGACTGTGGGTAGATAGACCTGACCTAGACTATTGGATGTTCCTTATTTGTGGATAGATCTCTGGTAGTGCATTCGTGGTTTGAGTGGGTAATAAGATTGGGGTAGAAGTCCCATAGACTTATAAAATTTGAATTAGCTCTAAGAATATAGATGAGTATGGTCCCTAACAGCTGCCTAGCATGAGATGGGTTGCCTATAAACACTAAGTTTAGTTGTCGGTATAGCAAACCTTAGAGACTGCCCAAAGAGTTTTGTTGTTGTCGGAGACCCATAGGATGACCAGATTGATGTTGCATGGGTAATATAACATCGTGTGAGACTCAAATAGTTTATGTTGTGAGTCATCCTATGTACAGTCGATGTTTGAATAGTTGGTTGCGGGATTGAGTATGAGTATTTCAGAATAGCAGGTCGTATTGGAATGGTTAAACTGTTGGATGAGTATGTTCGAAAAAAAATTGTTACAAAAGATGGATTTGATTACCTCGACCGGAATAGAAAAGTCAATAGTGGGTTCAGTTTGATAGATTATCTTGGAAAGGGTGCTTCTGGAATCAAGTTGGAATGAGAAATAAATCCTAATAAAAGATAGAAATGTCGCTTGAGAAATTTAGATAGAAATTTTGTACATTGGGAAGAGAAACTTGATATGTGAAGCGACTAATACGACTATTATACGGGACGGATTACGATCATTAAACTATAATAAATTTGTGGCTTGGATAGCGACATAACCAAAGAGAACTCTGGATTTATTAGAATTATGATGCTACTAAAGTTGGAAAAAAGATTGCTAGAAGTTTGAATGAAAAAAATTAGAATATTGGAAAAACTGTCAGAACTATTATAAATACACTTGGGTCATAATAAAGAGATGTTTGGTGGTATTCTTAATGTTATTAATCAAAGTTAGGTAGATCAAAACTATGTGACAACAGGTCAAATTATTCATAAGAGGTGGGGATGACGAAATTGGCATTGGAAGAATGAATATTGCAATACGAATTGATAGAAATTATCTTACGGTCGATTTTGTTCGGAATGATTAAAATATCATGCTAGGGTTAGCAGCCTAACCTGTGTAGTCCCTGAGAATTTTTATAGTTGGCGGATTAAAAGATAGCAAGTTTGGCAAACAGTTATACGAAGGAACAATATAATTGAGATAAAAGATTTGTACATATGTCGGACCGAGAGGATGAAGGTGAATATTGAGAAGTACTTATACCAAAATTTGATTATAACATGTTGGAAAGACATTAACAAGATTGTGATACTCGTCTCACAGTATTCGTATTTTATGCATATACATATTTTTGTGTTAGTTATTGTATTTTATTGGAACTCGAGGAAGCTCAAAAATTCTTAAAATTGAAACTTTACTAGCTGACCGGTATACCGACAGTATACTACAGCATGCCGACGGTATACTGCCCGACAGATATTTGTTTCACTTTCGAGATATTTCTCTATAAATAGTACTTGAGATATTTTATTTCTTTCTTCCTCTTTCTCTTTCTCTTCCTCTATCTCTCTTCTTCATTTTATCTTGATCTTGGAAGCGTGGTCTTGAGACCTAGAGTGTGGTTTCTGAACCCCTTCATAGTAATGGATTAGAAGTTTTATGCTGGGAGCTCGCTTTAGGCAAGTACACCTTGCTGATTTCGTGAACATCTTTTACTTTCTGTCATTTTACATTCATGGAGCTTGGTTATTATTTTTTTGCTTAAGCTTTCTTTACTATAGTTGTTTATATCTTGATTTTTAGTAGAATCTCATTCCGTCCCATTTTGGTTACCCGGTAACGAAAACGGTACAGGAGTTATGACCGTGACATTTAGTACATTGTGATATGAGACTTACCCTAGACTTGACTTTTTGTTAGACTTGGTTCTAGTAATTTTTAGGGTTTGATTTGGGTCCCAAAAATCTGACTTGACTTAACCATGATTATTCTTGGAAACCGACATATCGACGGTATACTACAGTATACTGACGATTTACCGATTTTGACCGACTTAATTTTTAGATATTTTTCTGTAAATGTCACGACCCGCACACAAAATAAGGGCACGAGTAGTAAGCAATACCCAGCCTACACCACAGCATCGACGATAAAACGATGTCTAGGTCAATAATACTAACTAAATACCTCACACAATATATATAAGGTACCTGTCAATGTCATCTCCGCTCCAAACGGAGGAACAAATATAATGACATGATAATGATATCCATACTCAATCCCAATATCAAACTAAGGAAGATAAAGCACGATATGGAATAAGGAAGAGAAAATAGGAATCATAATACAATCACAAGTCCACAATAATATATACATGCCAAAAGTCTCAATAAAAGTATAATACAAGTCTAAACAATAAGTCTAAGCCTCCTCAATATCTGGCACTAGGTCCTTCTGCTCTAAAAGAGTATCCTCTAATGGTAAGTCGTCCTGTGGCCCATAGTAAGTGGAACACTGGTCCAAAAGATAATCATCTAAAAAATATATCCAGTCAGGATTGGAGCGAAGTATATACCTCTGAAAACAGTTCCAAATACATAATCGAGCATATATAACAGATAATAGAAAAGAATACAGGATAACTAGCCATAAGATATGGAATAAAATAGAGTGAACAGGTAATATACTGAAATAAAGAACATGCAATATGAATAACTGCAATTTAAATAAAAATAGTTAAAACTAGCTAGTGTGCCAAAGAGTACAAGTTTATTATATGATCGGTTTAGGTTGAACACGAATATAATATGGTAACTCGATTACACATGTGATATATAATCGACAAGTACATGAATACACTTGGGCTTGATCACATAACCAACTCCTACTCCCCCATCCCCAACTAATACTAATGGATCCAATCATGATATGCTACGAACACGAATATGGGCACACAGAACACGACCAATGGGTGAACACGAAGTACACGATAATTAATACCCAATATACACGATGAAATACATGTGAAGGAGTATCCACTGAACACGGTAAGGGGATAACATCTTCTAACATGATCCATATAATACCAGTCCGTGTACCACTATGTCAGAATCAAGTATACAGTCCTAAAACATGTGATATATACATCATCATACAATAAAAACTAACAGAGAGATGTACTCGACTCTAGTCCTGAGCAAAAGTGTATCTCGATGCCCAAGCTGGTGTCACACAATCTTATTTAGAAAAATATCATGTTAAATGGAATAATAAAATAATAATGAACTAAAATGCATCAATATATGCTCACTAGGCTAATACTAGGTCACACACCAATTTCTAGGTCCAAACTACGATTATAAGTCTATATTAGTCTCTAACTAGTCAATACTAGCTTGTAATAGCTATACAAGGTCATTACATATATATGGGGTTATTACCTTAATTGTTACTTACCATCTCTAGTATAACTAACTAGTTAACTATTAACTAATACAACTTCTACTCCTACAGCTATATAGATTACATGTATATATGCACGTGTATCCCACCCTAGTATCAGGTCTGATACCACTTATAGTACTGCCCCAAACTCAAGTGCTATCTAACTGTTACACAATCCATTTTCTTTACACTATCATAGTACAAGGTGACAGACTTGAGATTCACTGATACTCGTTTATTTCAGATCTCCTGGTAGCAGTATCACTTCCAACCCCTAAATACATCCAATATAAACCAATACTCAACTCTCTCCCCACTAACACCTAAAACTGAATATCAAGCCTAATACCAAGTATTACTAACAAATGATACTTGAGCATCAGTAACAGTATCCCCCCCAACTGTAAACTGAATACCCCACCCTGCATTCACTAATACCACAAGCCTCACACACCCTCATGATAGTATACTCGAGCCCAGGTCTTGCTATTGATGTTGTGTCCTTTGGAATGCCACTGCCTTCACCAATCCTCTTCCCTGCACTCTAGGCCAAGCCTCTGCCTATAGTTGCGATTTACAGTAATTTACCCATACTTGAGAACCTCCTTTAATACACAGTCACTATTGTGTTTCTTTAATTGACAGTGCAACTTAAGTTGCTGTCAAGACTACTGTGTTGTTGTGGTATCTCCTTAACTCTGTGCACATAACTACCTATATATTGTTGCATCAAGTCTTCATGGATGCATTTCTCTCTTTTCCCACACTGTTATGCTCTCCCTGAACAACACACACATCAGTCATATGTGTGTGCTACAAGCACACACACACCTACACTTAATATAATACACACAATCTCAGATGTTTTCCCCACACACAGCACCTGAAAGCAACCAACACCACTACTAACATAGGCAATTTATCATACACCTTGCACAACACCTATGATACTACATAATACACTATCCATGATCCACTCTATCATGATACTAACCCTCAATTCATATGAAACACCTAGAATATATATAATATTATTTGCAAATAAGCATGATAGCTAATCATAATGCATTAAAAGGAAAATGACTACCAATTGGACCAAAAACCCCAAAATACCCAAATCTTACCCCTGTATCGTGACGTATCATGATACGCCCTCCAATTGTGGATACGTATCTAGCCTCATACAACCAATCTAAGTCTAATTAGATCTAATTGGCCTAATGACAAGCACTTGATGCACCAATCTTGTAATTCTCTTAAATACACACAAAATACCATATAGGAAACACAATACACCATAAATTTGCCTAGAACTTGTTCCTATAGGTATCTCTATGCCATGGGGTCATTACTAATGGTCAAGTGCATGATTTGGGAGCTAGAATGAAAAAAAATTAGAATTTACCAATTGGGAGATGGATTTCCAATAAAAATATAATTGGACACGATCTGGACACGATCTCTCCACTAATGCTCCTCCTTTTTGTGCTCCTTGCTTCTCCAAGCTCCAAAGATCTTCTAATGGTGAAAGTGAGCGGGAATGAAAGTAAATTAAGAGGAAAATTGATGGAGGGGATATGCAAAATTGAGGATCTAATTTCTAGATCTAAAATGAATGCAAATGAGAGGTGAGCCCCTCTAATAGTGGTCGGCCCCCTTCCCCCTTTCCCAAGTTACTTGTAAATGTTCTATTTACCCTCCCATGATGTATTATAGAGAAATAATTATGGAGGGCTATTTGGATAGTTTCTAACTAATTCTAATTAAGCTAATTCTTCTTAATTAATTAGTGAGAATGGGCTTGGGTCTAAGTTAGTCTCACTAGTTGTCCTGACGAGTCTAGTTAGGCTTACAAGTGACGAGTCTAACTATTGGACTATTCTCCTAACTAAAAATAAATAATACAAGTCACAAATAATTTATAGCTCGATAATAATTAAATAATTAATACAATCATCAAATAAATACTATAACACACTAATATTAATATTTATTCCTAAAATTATTTACCCATGCCAAATTATCTAAATGCTCCTAGTCGAAAAAGTGAGGGGGACAATCCTACCCACCTTAGAAAAATTTTGCCCTCAAAATTTAAGGAAGAAACTAAGTACCAAAAGCAATCAATACAAGTAAAAAAGAATTATACCTCACGGCTCAAATAGATAAGGATATGGCTCGAGCATCTCGGACTCTCGCTCCCAGGTACTCTCTCCTGGCGAGTGATGCCTCTATGCGACACATACCCAAGGAATCACCTGGTTTTGCAGTACCTTCTTCCTACGATCCAGAATCTCCATGGGCTGCTCTGGATAGCTAATAGTAGGACTAACCTCGATCTCTAAGTGATCCAATACATGACTAGGATCTTCCACGTACCGTCTCAGCTGTGACTAGTGGAACACATTATGCACTCCCTCTAATACAAGCGACACGTCTAGTCTATAAGCCACTGCACCGACCCTCTCAAGAACACCGAAAGGTCCGATGTACCGTGGACTAAGCTTTTCGCATCCACCAAAGCGAATCATGTCCCGTGTCGAAGAAATTCTCAAGAACACCAGATCGCCAACCTAGAATAAAATATAGCCTTAGTACTCTATCTAAAACAAGGCAAACATGAGCAAAACAAACAAAACCTATACCTCAAACTCCAACGGTCTCCGGTGGCTATTGGTCCAATATCGCTACATGTCCTGCGCTACTCGAAGTCTATCTCTGATAAGCTTCACCTTCTCAGCTACATCCATGACCATCTCCAGTCCCAATAAGGCTCTCTCACCAACATCATCCCAAGATAATGGAGTGCGGCATCTCCGTCCATACAATGCCTCAAATGGTGACATCTCGATACTGGCCTTGTAGCTGTTGTTATAAGCAAACTCTACCAAGTGAATGTGATCCTCCCAAGAGCCCCCAAAGTCCAAAACACAAGTGCGTAGCATATCCTCGAGAGTCTGGATAGTCTTTTCTGACTGTCCATCAGTCTGGGGTGGTATGCGGTAGTAAACTTGAGCTAGGTTCCCAAGCCAGCCTGTAAAGTTCTCCATAAGTGGGACGTGAAGCGACTATCCCGATCCAAGATGATGCTCACAGGAACTCCATGTAATCTGACTACCTGCCGCATATATATATATCTGCGAGCTTCTTCATAGACGTACCCATCTGAATGATAAAAAGTGGACCAATTTGATCAACCTGTCTACGATGACCCAAATCGCGTCTTTGCCTCCTAGAGAATGCAGAAGCCCCGAAACAAACTCCATCGTCACATGCTCCCACTTCCACTCTGGAATGGGTAAAGGCTGAAGCAATCCACCTGGCCTTTGTCTCTCTGTCTTTACCTGCTGGCATACTAAGCATCTGGATACGAAGCTAGCCACCTCCCGCTTCATACCACACCACCATACATGCTCTCTCATGTCTCTATACATCTTGATGGCACCTGGATGCATAGAGTACTGAGATCGATGTGCCTCCTGAAGAACCTCCTCGCGCAACTCTACACTCGGCACACACAATCTGGTATCATGCTACAATGATCCATCATCTGCAATACTGAAATTCTCTGCCAATCATATCCGGACCTACACTCTGATGCTCCTCAGATACTCATCCTCGAACTTTGCAGCCCTGATCCGGTCCTTCAACTCTGACTGTACCCGAAGTCCATCTGTGTCGCAACTCCAGAAACCCACAATACCCAAGCTATCTATATCGGCCAACAAATGTCTGTCTCTTATCAAGTACATATCCACAGGATACCTACTCAAGGCATCCGCGACTACGTTGGCCTTCCCTGGATGATACTGTAAAAAAATGTCGAAGTCCTTCATCAACTCCAACCACCGCCTCTGCCTCATGTTTATCTCTTTCTGTGTAAATACACACTTCAAGCTCTTGTGGTCTGTAAAGCTCTCTACACGCTCTCCGTACAAGTAGTATTTCCACATCTTTAGAGAAAAAATAACTGCTGCCAACTCTAAGTCATGGATAGTTTAATTCTTCTCATATAGGCATAATTTCCTGGAAGCATAGGCAATCATCTTTCTGTTCTGCTGTAACACACAACCCAAACCCTTACCCGAAGAATCACTATATATAAAAAAATCCGCATGTCCCCGATGGCAACGTCAACACTAGAGCTATAGTCAACCTCTTCTTCAGCTCCTCAAAAGCAGTCTGACACTCCTCAGTCCAGACAAACTCTACGTCTTTCCTGGTTAGCCTAGTCATCGGCTCTGTAATCTTAGAAAATCCTAAACAAATCTTTGATAATAGCCTGCCAATCGAAGAAAGCTCTTGATTTTGGCCACTGAACTCGGGGTAGACCATGACTCAACTGCTGATATCTTCTTCGGGTCTACTGAGATCTCGTCTCCTGTAATCACAAGCCCGAGGAATTCAACCTTATCAAGGAAGAACTTATAATTCGAAAGCTTGCCATACAGCTTCTCCTTCCTGAGGGTCTCCAAAACTATCCCAAGGTGCTTCATATGCTCCTCCGGAGTCTTCGAATATATCAATATATCATCAATGAAGACCACAACAAACTAATCCAGGTACTGATGAAACACCTTATTCATCAGATTCATGAATACCGCCGGGGCATTGGTCAACCCAAACGGCATTACCAAGAACTCTAACTGCCCATACCGAGTCCTGAAAACTATCTTTAGAATGTCTTTCTTCTTCACTTTTACCTGGTGGTACCTCGATCTCAAGTCTATCACCGAGAATACCTTCGCTCTGCTCAACTGATCAAATAAATCGTCAATCCATGGCAATGGGTATTAATTCTTGATAGTGAGGTTGTTGAGAGCTTTGTAGTCAAAGTATATGCATACCGACCCATCCTTCTTCGTTACGAGTAATACCGTAGCACCCTACGGTGATGAACTGGACCGGATGAAGACTTTGTCCTGCAACTCATCCACCTGTTTCTTCAACTCCACTATCTCGCTATTGTTCACCCTATAGACGTATTGTGATATCGGCTCTACGCCTAGCGCCAAGTCTATAGAGAACTCTACATCTCGGTTTGGTAGCAACCCCGGCAACTCCTCCGAAAAGACATTCATATAATCCGCTATGAAAGGATGTGGCACCTCTTGCTCTTCCACCATAGCTCCACAGAAGGCTCCTTCACTCTGTTATGCTGCTCCTCTGACAAACTTAATCTTTGGCCCTTCTGGCGCTTGAAAAAAACTCTGCCTCTACGATAATCGATACCAGCATGGTGCCTACTCAACCAATCCATCCCGAGTACTATGTCGTAGCTCGAAAGTGGCATTACGAGTAGACATGCGCTCAAGTCTCGACCTCCCATAGAAACTCTTCACTCCTTGCAAATATTACTAACCAGGATAATGCCACCCCCAGTCATGATCTTGTAAGTCCTCGCCAACGGTTCAGTTATAAGATGATGCTTCAAAGCAAAATATACAGATCTTGCTTCAAAGCAAAAGATACAGATATGAAACTATGTGAAGCACCGGAATCAAATAAAGCATGAGCTGAAAAAGAATCAAGATAGGCTAAACCTGAAATGACATCTCCAACTGGCTCCTCCTTCTCGACGGTCAAGGCAAAAGCTCGCCTCTGCTGAGCACCTCTTTGCTGTTGCTGGTGTTATACGAACCTCTGCTGCTGAGTCAGCAACGGAGGTCCTCTTTGCTGCCCCGCTGGTTGTCTTGTGGGTGCTCTCTATGCCTGGGCCCCGTCCTGAGCTGGACGAGCTGGAGCTCTAAGACAAGCCCTCAACTGAAGGTCTCCTGATCCACAGAATAAATACTGGCCCAATCTTATCCTGTACGCATCCCATCCATGCCTCGACTTCTTGCAGAATGGGCAAGGAATAGCTGGCCTCTGGATCTAGTGCACCTGTTGTACTGGCGCTCTAGCTTGTACGGGGTACAGCTGCCTCGGCAACTAGAAGTATCTCTGATGCTGCTGCTGAAAGTGAGGCTGCTTCATTGGGCCCATGCTAATATTGGATCCTTCTATGTCCCTCGGCCTCTTGGAGCCAAGCTTTAGATCATCCTCTGCCCGCTGAGCCTGCCTCAGAATCTCCTCAAAAGTAGCGGTAGGGTCTCCATTCGTATATGATTTGATCTCCTTGTTCAGGACCTTCCTGAACTTCCTGGCCTTCCCTCTAGGGTTTTGTTCCTCCACAAAGTGGCCTAATCTCCAATACACTATCGTAACTCATCCACCATCATACCTCCCTGAATGAGGTACTAAAACTGGCTCTCTAGAGATGTCAGAGCCACATCTGGAAAAAACTTTTCCTTGAAGATCTCCTAAAAAGCTTCCCAAGTAAGTCCCGAGGCTAAGATCCTAGGGTCTGTCCTAAACCAAGTCAATGCGATATCAAACATCATGCTTCCTGCGGCCTCTACCTACAACCTCTCTAGAATCTGCGCCAGTCGCAGGTTCCTCTAAATGTCTTCTATCTAATCATCAGCATAAAGAATTTTCTCGGTGCCTTTAAAATCCTTCGGCCCTATCCTCTTAAAATCTATGATAGTCCCTGACCTTGGCTGTTGTGGGGTAAACTGAGGTAGTGTCGTTTGTAGCTGGACTAAGGCGACTCTCTCAACTACGGTGAGTGCAATCTGGTGGGCATTCTCAATGCCCTACCTCATAACCTCTGATTGGCACTATTGTACCTCCATCATCTACTGAAAGAGCGCAAACATATACGTCTGATCGACTGTAGGTGGTGGAGGTAGAAGATCCTCTGAGACTATCGACGATGTCCTCTGTACCGGAGGTGGAGCACCCCTGAAAACTACTACGAAAATATTCACGTGGATCGGATAAGCGGACCTCTGAACTAAAGCCGCTGGAACGGTGCCTGCTGGTGCTGCCCTCAGGGGCGACAAAGAGACCAACCTCGCTGATACTGTGCCTGTGCGCTGGGAACGCATCTTCGACGGTATCCTGAAGATAGATAGAACAAAGGAATCAATATTGAGTAAGATACGATATCATCAAAGAATGACAGACTTATTCAAAGTAAAGCAAGCATTCAAATAGATAAGGATAGCAAAACAGATATTTGGAAATATTCCCTAGTTGTGATCGAGTATACTCTCGGCCTATATCCTATATCCTAAAACAGGCTCGTAGCAGTACTCTAGGAGAGCACTACTACGATATCGCTCTAGTTGCGACTCTGGACCTGCATGGGCCACCACTAAAAATGTGTCACGACCTGCACTCGGAATAAGGGCACTAGGAGTAAGTAATGCCCATCCTACATCGCAGTATCAATGGTAGAACACTGTATAGGTCAACAATACTAACTAAATACCTCACACAATATATATAAGGTACCTGTCAACGTCATCTCCACTCCAAACGGAGGAATAAATATAATGACATGATAATGATATCCATACTCAATCACAATATCAAACTAAGAAAGATAAAACACGATATGGAATAAGGAAGATGAAATAGAAATCATAATACAATCACAAGTCCACAATATTATATCCATGCCAAATATCTCAATAAAAGTCTAATACAAGTCTAAACAATAAGTCTAAGCCTCCTCAGTATCTGGCACTAGGTCCTCCTCCTCTAAAGGAGTATCCTCTAATGGTACGTCATCCTGGGGCCCTTAGTAAGTGGAACACTGATCCACAAGCCAATCATTTGAAAAATATATACAGTCAGGATTGGAGCGAAGTACATACCTCTGAAAGCAGTTTCAAATACATAATCGAGCATATATAACAGATAATAGAAAAGAATACAAGATAACTAGCTATAAGAAATGGAATAAACTAGAGTAAACAGGTAATGTACTAGAATGAAGAACAGGCAATTTGAATAACTATAATTTAAATAGAAATAGATAAAACTAGCTAATGTGCCATAGAGTAAAAATTTATTATGTGATCGGTTTGGGTTGAACAGGAATACAATATGGTAACTCGATTATATGTGTGATATGTAATCATAATGTACACGAATACACTTAGGCTTGATCACATAACCAACTCCTACTCCCCTATCCCCAACCAATACTAATGGATCCAATCATGACACATTACGAACATGAATATGGGTACACTGAACACGAGCAGTGTATGAACATGAAGTACACGATAATCAATACCCGATACACATAATGAAATACATGTAAAGGAGTACCCGCTGAACATGATAAGGGGATAACATCTCCAGATATGATCCATATAGTACGATTTTGTGTAACCACTGTGTCAGAATTAAGTATACAGTTCTAGAACATGCAATATATACACAATCATGCAATAAAAAGTAAAAAAGATATGTACTCGTCTCTGGTCCTGAGCAAAAGGTGTATCTCGATGCCCAAGTTGATGCCACACAATCCTATTTTGGAAAATATTATGTTAAATGGTGCAATAAAGTAATAATAAACTAAAATACATTAATACATGCTCTCTAGGTCAATACTAGGTCACATACCAATTTCTAGGTCCAAACTACGATTATAAGTCTATATTGGTCTCTAACTAGTCAAAACTAGCTTGTAATAGCTATACAAGGTCATTACCTATATATAGGGTAATTACCTTAACTGCTACTTACCATCTCTAGTTTAACTAACAAGTTAACTATTAACTAATACCAACTTCTACTTCTACTGCTATATAGATTATATGTGTATATGCACGTATATCCCCCCTAGTATCAGGTATGATACCACTTATAGTACTTCCCCAAACTCAGGTACTATCTAACTGTTACACAATCCATTTCCTTCACACTATCACAGTCCAAAGTGACAAAATTGAGCTTCATTGATACAGGTTTATTTTAGATCTCCTGGTAGCAGTATCACTTTAAACCCCTAAACACATCCAGTGTAATCCAATACTCAACTCTCTCCCCACTAACACCTAAAACTGAATATGAAGACTAATACCAAGTATTACTAACAACTGATACTTGAGCATCAGTAACAGTGTTCCCCTCTAACTGTAAATTGAACACCCTACGTTGCATTCACTAATACCACAAGCCCCACACACCCTCATAACAGTATACTCGAGCCCAGGTCTTGCTATTGATGTTGTGTCCTATGGACTGCCACTGCCTTCACCAATCCCCTTCCCTACACTCTAGGCCAAGCCTCTGCCTATAGTTGTTATTTGCAGCAATTCACCCATAATTGAGAACCTCATTTAATACACATTCACTGTTTTGTTTCTTCAATTGATAGTGCAACTTAAGTTGTTGTCAAGACTACTGTGTTGCAGTGGTATCTCCTTAACTCTAAGCACATAACTACCCACATGATGTTGCATCAAGTCTGCAGTGATGCATTTCCCTCTTTCCTCCATATTGTTATGATCTCCCTGATCAACACACGCATCAGTCATATGTGTGTGCAACAAGCACACACACCTATACTTAATATAACACACACAATTTTAGATGTTTTCCCCATACCCAGCACCTGAAAACAACCAACACCACCACTAACATAGGCAATTTATCATACACCTTGCACAACACCTATGATACTACATAATACACTATCAATGATCCACTCTATCATGATACTAACCCTCAATTCCTACGAAATACCTAGAATATATATAATATGATTTGCAAATAAGCATGATATCTAATCATAATGCATTAAAAGGAAAATTACCACCAATTAGACCAAAACCCCCAAAATACCCAAATCTTACTCCCGTATCATGACGTATCATGATACGGCATACTCGTATCCAATTATTGATACGTATCTGGCCTCACACAACCAATCTAAGTCTAATTAGATCTAATTGGCTTAATGACAAGCACTTGATGTACCAATCTCGTAATTCCGTCTAAATACACACAAAATACCATGTAGGAAACACAATACACCATTAATTAGCCTAGAACTTGTTCCTATAGGTAGTCCTATTCCATGGGGTCATTCATAATGGTCAAATTCATGATTTGGGAGCTAGAATGAAGAGAAATTCAGAATTTATCAATTGGAAGATGGATTCATAATGAAAACACAATTGGACACGATCCGGACATGATCTCTCCACCAATGCTCCTCCTTCTTGTGCTCCTTGCTTCTCTAAGCTCCAAAGCTCTTCTAATGGTAAAAGTGTCATGCCCCAGTCCCAAAATACCGAGGGACAAGCCACATGACAATGGCCAGCAGCACACTTCAATGGGCAAACCCAATTTAATGGACCCGTTAGAGTGTACTTAAGCTGTAAAACAATAATATAATGGTCTACGATACAAGTCACAGTCTAATTCTAATCTCATCCACAGAAGATAATCACAGTTCAAATATCAGAATAATCAAGATAAAATATAAATTAATAAGTCTCAATAAAATATCTCGGGGAACAACCCGATAATGAGTTTAATACAGAAACCCACGAGACATGAATAGAGTATCAAGAACAGAAATGACTGAGTATATAAAGCAAATACTCAGAAGAAATCTTCTGGCATCACCTCGTCCTCTGGTACTTCTCTAATGTCTGCTCTTGTACCGTATACCTCGGGGTAGATCTCCTCTGCTAAACCTGGGAACATAATCCGGATCTAGGTCCCCAGGGGACATAGCAAGGTACAAGAATAACTCAAGCCAAATAATGTAGTATATAAAATGTATCAATAGGGCAAACTATGTAACTAGCTATGTGATATGCAAATGAGAGCATCACTAAAACTCAGGCTGAGACCACTACAAGCTTTGTGTCGGGGAGCCGGTAGCAGTGATATCATGTAGTGGGCCTAGCTCTGTAGTGGCTACGGCACCATAATATATATATATATATATATATATATATATATATATATATCATGTAGCCTGTGTGTCTCTCTCCACCCAATGTAATCACACATCTTATGTCCATGATGTCTCATGTCCACAACACGCAAGATCTTAACCTCTAACTAATGTAGAGAGTCATAATGATAGCTATGCATAAGTAATATCTATGTCACGAATCATGTAATAATATATAGAATCACCATGAATGACTCAGAAAAGATTCTGTCTCATGAATAGTGTCACGTGTCCTATGGTATGACGTACTTGATAATGCAAGCACGAAAAATAGGATCGCGATATCAACTCTCTATGTGACGTTACATGACTCCGCGTATGGCATCGACACTCGAATATTATTCGGACGCTAAGCAATGTTATACGGTCCTAGGTTGAACAGATATATCACATAAATAAATCAAGAGAATAATATGAAGCAAGTACTGCAAGTTTGGCAAGGTACACTTGCTTGGGGTTTGAATTCCTTCAATTGCTCCGGTAACAATAAGATATTCAGGTACTCCTCCGAATGTTGAAATAAACACTACCATCATTTTCAGAAGATATGAAATAGCTAAGATTGCCTATCCATAAGTCCAATTTGGACACAGGGGCAAAATTGACAGTTTTTAGTCAAAGCGGGGTCCACATGTGGCCTACTTCGCACCAAAAAATGTGCCAGAGACAAAGTTCTTCAAATTTGTCAAACATAGTGTCTACAAGTCTAGAACGATGATATGAACCCAACAGAATTTCCAGAACTGGATTCCGATGAGCCGATCACAAAATCGTCCGTCAAGTGGAGCCTTGGGGCCCACGATACGGGATTTCGTCAACGTTCTCAGAATCGAACCAAACTTGGGTCACAGGACCAGCATAACGCTACGAATCCGATAGCGTAAGTTTTGTTACGAAACGACAAGCACACATGAAGTTACAACGAGCTCCAGAACTGGCCCGATACGGGACGCTCGGCAGATACGCGTTGATTTCGATGTGCACGCACATCCAATCAACTTCCGTAAAATCCTATATGTCCGTATTGACGATGCACACCTTTTGGTGAAATTCGTACACGACCAAGTCGTCTCGTTTAGTGGGACGCACATAGTTTTGGGATAATTTAGGTTTAAATAACCAAGATTTTGGTCAACTTCACTCGCGAATAAAATACAAATTACAGCACAATAAAATAAACTAATTATAGGATTTAAAACTTGATTATATTATCTAATTTATTGTTCAAGTTAATTTTAGAATTATTAACTAGGTTGATCATAAAACGGTCGTGAACTTGTGAGTTCAGGATATTTTTCAAAATCCAAAATTGTGATATATTTTCCTATTTTTGTGTCGCAGTTTGCGATCGACACAGGACACGATACCCCAATCAAGTTATACGGGGTCGTGAGGGTCGCACCACGAACATGTCGCAACAGGCAGTTCAAAAAATAATGCGACGAGAAGAAAGAAGGACTCACCGGAAAAAGGATCAAAAATGTCTGAAATACACGTGCCCGGGGCAACGTGGCACTGTGGTGCTTGGCTGGCGGCGGCGGCGCTGTCTTCGTTGCCGGTGAGGTCGGGGTGCTGCTGCAGCTGTTGTGGTCGTCTGGGGTTGGCATCGCTGTCGTCGAGGTCACGGCGGAGGGGAGCTCGGGGTCGGTGGTGGATGAAGTGGTGGTGGCAGCGGTGGTGCTCGGGGGTATTATAAGGGAGCTCGGTCGGGCGTTGGGGAAGGTGAAGGGGTAGGGGCGACCGGTGGGGGAGATGTGCGGGCGGGGAGGCGGAGTGTCGGCGTCGGCTGCGGGTGAACGGGCGGCGAGGGAAGGCGAAGCATCGGGGGAAATTCGGGGGATTACTGTAGCGGGTAGTCGGGTTCGGGTAGACGGGTTCGACCCGATCCAATAAGGGTTTGGTCGATTCAGTTGGGTTTGAGTTAGTTTATTTTAAGCTTGGTTTGGTTCGGTTCAGACCTGCATGAGCCACCAAAAAAATCATGTCACACCCGAGTCCCAAAATACCGAGGGCTAGCCACGTGACAATGGCCAGCAACACATTCCAATTGGCAAACCTAATTTAATCGACCCATTATAGTGTACTTAAGCTGTAAAACAACAATATAATGGTCTACGAAACAAGTCACATTCTAATTCTAATCTCATCCATAGAAGGTAATCACAGTTTAAATATTAGAATAATCAAGATTAAATATAAATTAACAAGTATCAATAAAATATCCCGGGGAACAACCCGATAATGAGTTTAATATAGAAACCCATGAGACATGAAATAGAGCATCAAGAACAGAAATAACTGAGTATATAAAGCAAATACTCAGGAAAAATCTTCTGGCATCACCTCATCCTATGGTACTGGTACTGCTCCAATGTATGCTCTTGTCCTGTATACCTCGGGGTAGATCTCCTCTGCTAAACCTGGGGACATAATCCGGATCCAGGTCCTTAGGGGACATAGCAAGGTACAAGAATAACTCAAGCCAAATAATATAGTATATAAAATGTATCAATAGGGCAAACTATGTAACCAGCTATATGATATGCAAATGAGAGCATCACTAAAACTCAGGCTGAGACCACTACAAGCGCTGTGTCGGGGAGTCGGTAGCAGTGATATCATGTAGTGGACCTAGTTCTGTAGTGGCTACAGCACCGTAATAATATATATAATCAGTCTGTAGCCTGTGTGTCTCTCCCCACCCAATGTAATCATACGTCTCATGTCCATGATGTCTTATGTCCACAACACGCAAGATCATGACCTCTAACTAATGCAGCGAGTCATAATGATATATATGCATATATAATATCTATGTCATGTAACACCCCGTTCTGCTCAAGCGGACTACCGATTCAAACGGCAAAAGTGCAATGTCCCGACCCGCTTTGCTCAGGCGTGAATACTCATTTGAGGCAAAGAATATCCAGATATGTCCCTATAGGATTATGGCTCAGGCTTTCAGAGGCTCGCTTGACGTATCGCTCAACCAAGGTGAATCATCGCTAAGGTGGGTGGCTACGGTAAACTTGTCTTTGCTTAGCCAGCACACTTAAAATCTGGAACGATACATGCTAGTCGCTAGGTGAATCACCCCCTGCATGCTAATAAGAATTCAATGCACCTGGCTAAGGGAATAATCCTAACTTGTATTTGCTTATGCTAGAACATGGAAATGAAATATTATTTATATTCATACCCTCGCATGCTACCCTAGATCTTGTCGCTCGAAAAGTCCCTTACGGTTTTACCTTTCGGTTTACCTTCGGGCCCAAGCCAACGTGTCAGCTTAAGTTCCTTAGAAACGCATGCTTGCCTGCTTACAAATGTATAATGTTATTCGTATTGTGCATGCATTCTAGTTAGCCAAGAGACTATCAAATAGCTCTTCTGTGCAATTGAACCTACAAGTATCCGGGACCGTTAGGTCACCAAGTCAAACCCCCAAACCAGGGGCATACATCAAGGCAAGTGAATACTGAACTGGAAATCACATCAAGTTTACCTTTGAACAAGAATCTTGTCCATGCTCGTTCATAGCAGAAATTCAAGATTGTACTCGTGTTATTGATTGTATTGTGAAAGATGTAAATTTGGACAACCCTAGAGACCTGCATATCGTGGACAACTGGGAAACGAGGTATAGTTCCACAGATGGTCGCCGGGGCACTGAGACCGATCTGATCTGGATGGAACTCTATTGTTCAGCCTATTGTACTGGACGAGATAGCGTGTAGCGCTCATTGTTCTTTCGCTGCATACCATTCTCTCCATTGCTGAACTCTATTGTATAGTCAATATTGTACTGGACGAGATGGCTTATAGCGCCCATTGTACTTTCACTGCAAACCATTCTCGTTTATGACTAGTGTCCTTTATGGCTATGCCAGCGATAATTGTTCATATAGATAAGTCATCCTCGCTTAGCGGCTATCCGCATGTGAGTCATTGCATCGCATCGAAAGAACAACTGAATACCTGAATAATCATATAGCAACTCTCGTGTTTGCATGTGCTATTGCCTTGGTATTCATATATGCTGCTCGTGCTTGAATTAACAATGCTTGCCTTGGATCGGGAAGGACAAATGGTAAGTTGGTAAGTCTCGCCGTATTTCCTCTTATGTCGCACGAAGTACTGCCACACGAGTTAGGATATTCAATATTGCCATGAAACTGATCCTAAGGAAACTAGAAAGATAACATAATAGTTGGTGCACGGAACCTATATTACGTGTTTGGATTTGTCGAGCGGGCGAGTAGCCTCCCCACCAGTGCATTCAATGTACTGATAACCCACCAGATCGTTTGCAGGGTGCGAAAGAACCTCGTTCGGTGTGGATGCCTCCTTCGTACGTGCTAAGGCGTGGAGTTCACTCTGGAGCCTTGGAGCGTTGCATCCGGAACAGAAGCACATATACAAGACATAATGTTGGAACATTGCCTGAATATTGCCTGTACAATCAGTCCACAATTATAGCTACTTGGCACGCTTTTATTATTTCAGAGAGAGAGGCTTGAGCAACTTGTAATCTCGGTCATGCGCCGCATGTAACACTTGTTTATATCAATAAAGAGTTGGTTTACTTCTACTTGTGTTATTCAATGCTTCCGCTATATTGTTGACTCAGTGAACTTGTTACCAAATCGCCTATGCGTTTATGATTTCGCTGCACTCGTACAATCTGTGCGACTCTGTGGCTTAGAACTCTTACCGCCATCCAACAAACTATGGCCTTGCACAGGCGTGGCTCACGTTCGTGCGACATCATGCCCGGATGGGTCAAAACGATCATTCCGTGGGAGCGCTGACGCGGTGATTCTCGCCTAGCGGGGATGGCCGATTTAGCTTGCGGGAGATCGGGGCATGACATGTCACGAATCCTGTAATCCTATACAGAATCACCATAAATGACTCAGGAAAGATTTTTGTCTCATGAATAGTGTCAGGTGTCTTATGGTATGACGTACTTGATAATGCAAGCACGAAAAATAGGGTCACGATATCAACTCTCTATGTGACGTTACACGCGTACGGCGTCGACACCCAAATATTATTCAAACTCTAAGAAATGTTACACGGTCCTAGGTTGAACAGATACATCATATAAATAAATTAAGAGAATAATATGAAGCAAGTATTGCAAGTTTGGCAAGGTACACTTGCCTGGGGTTTGAATTCCTTCAGTTGCTCCGATAACAGTGAGATCTTCAGGTACTCCTCCGTATGCTGAAATAAATACTACCATCATTATCAGAAGATATGAAATAGCTAAGATTGCCTATCCATAAGTCCAATTTGGACACAGGGGCAAAATTAATAATTTCTGGTCAAAGTAGGGTCCACATGTGGCCTACTTCGCACCAAAAAATATGCCAGAGACAAAGTTCTCCAAATTTGTCAAACTTAGTGTCTATAAGTCCAAAACGATGATACGAACCCAACAGAAAGTCCAAAACTGGATTTTGATGAGCCGGTCACAAAATTGTCCGTCAAGTGGAGCCATGGGGCCCACGATACGGGGGTTTCATTAACGTTCTCAGAATCGAACCAAACTTGGGTTACAGGACCAGCATAACGCTACAAATATGATAGCGTAAGTTTTGTTACGAAACGACAAGCACACACGAAGTTACAACGAGCTTTAGAACAGGCCCGATACGGGACGATTTCGACGGATACACATTAATTCCGGTGTGCACGCACATCCAATCAACTTCCGCAAAATCGTATATGTCCGTATTGACGATGCGCACCTTTCGGTGAAATTTGCACACTACCAAGTTGCCTCATTTAGTGGGACGCATATAGTTTTGGGATAATTCGGGTTTAAATAAGCAAGATTTTGGTCAACTTCACCCGCGAATAAAATATAAATTACAGCACAATAAAATAAACTAATTACAGGATTTAAAACTTGGTTATATTATCTAATTTACTGTTTAAGTTAATTTTAGAATTATTAACTAGGTTGATCGTAAAACGGTCATGAACTTGTAAGTTCAGGACAGTTTTCGAAATCCAAAATTGGGATATATTTTCCTGTTTTTATGTCGTAGTTTGCGATCGACACAAGACACGATACCCCAATCAAGTTGCACGGGGTTCGCGAGGGTCATACAGCGAATATGTCACAACAGACAGTTTGGAAAACGACACGACGAGGAGAGAGAATGACTCATCGAAAAAAGGGTCGAAAATGTCTAAAATACACGTGCCTGGGGCGGGGCGGCACGGCGGTGCTTGGCCGGAGGCGGCGGCGCTGTCTTCATTGCCGGCGAGGTCGGAGTGCTGCTGCGGCTGTTGTGCTCGTCTAGGGTCGGCGTCGCTATCGTCGAGGTCACGGTGGAGGGGAGCTCGGGGTCGGTGGTGGATGAAGTGGTGGTGGCAGCGGTGGTGCTCGGGGGTTTTATAAGGGAGCTCGGCCGAGCGTTGGGGAAGGTGAAGGGGTAGGAGCGACCGGTGGGGGAGACATGCGGGCGACGAGGCGGAGCGTCGGCGTCTGCTGTGGGTGAACGGGCGGCGGGGGAAGGCAAAACGTCGGGGGAAATTCGAGGGATTACTGTAGCGGGTAGTCGGGTTCGGGTAGGCGAATTTGACCCGATCCAATAAGGGTTGGGTCGATTCATTTGGGTTTGGGTTGGTTTATTTTAAGCTTGGTTCGGTTCGGTTCAGGATGGTTTAAATTTCTTTATTTAAAATATTATTTTTAGCTGTTTAAAAATAGTTTTTTGGTCCAATAAATTCCAAAAAAAATTACACTATGTCTAATTATTTATTTTACACTCAAAAATATTATTTTTATAATATTTTAATATTTACTTTAATCCTCCAAAAATATTTAATTCCTGAAAAATATTTATTTTAATTATTTAAAAATTCACAAAAAATCCTAAAAATTTATTTTTTAATTTCTGAAAATTTTTGGTGTTTACATAAAGTGAGAGGGAATAGAAGTGAATTGAGTAGGAAATTGATAGAGGGAATGTGAGAAATTGGGAATCTAATTTCTAGATCTAAAATGAATGCAAATGAGAGGAGAGAGAGAGAGAGGAGAGCCCCCTCTAGTAGTGGCCGGCCCCCTTCCCCCTTTCCCAATTCACTTGTAAACCCCACATGATTTATTATGGAGAAATAATTAGGGAGGGCTATTTGGGCAGTTTCTAACTAATTCTAATTAAGCTAATTCTTGTTAATTAATTAGTGAGAATGGTCTAATGGGCTTGGGTCCAAGTTAGGCTCACTAGTTGTTATGACAAGTCTAATTGGGCTTACAAGTGACGAGTCTAACTATTGGACTAGCCTCCTAACTAAACATAAATAATACAAGTCACAAATAATTTATAGCTCACTAATAATTAAATAATTAATACAATCATCAAATAAATACTATAATACACTAAAATTAATATTTATTCCTAAAATTATTTACCCATGCCAAATTACCCAACTACTCCTAGATAAAAAAGTGAGGGTGACAGTGAACCCTATCGGCATATGATGGTGTACTATAGTATACCGACGGTATACCGATCTTGCCGACATTGTTAGATATTTGTCTTGGCCGGCATACCGACGGTGTACTGGGCTGTGCCGACGGTATACCGATTTATGGAACTTTGTTTTCCAGTAACTTTTTGCCTACTTTGAACAGCATATCGACAGTATACTATAATATACTGATGGTATACCAATTTGTTAAAATCCAGAACTTGCTGTGTTTTTCCTATCTCTAGATCGGTGTACTGGACTGTACCGACGGTATACCGATCGTGCACTTACTTTAGAAAATTTTTGTTTTTCGTGATTTTATGTTGAAACTTTTGGCTTTTGCTTAGACACGCGATGTAACCTCCTTATCCTGAAATTTTTGCTTAAATATTATTATTAGGTTAATTTGGGGCTATTAGGATTTTTTCACAATTTTTAGTTAATTAAAAACTAGTAACCGTAATTTCCTAGGACTTTCAAAATTTTATTTTAGGGTCAAATATAATTAAAAATATCCCAAACTTTTATTTTAGGATCAAATATAATTTAAAATATTCCAAACTTTTATTTTAGGTTCTAAATAGTCAAATATATTTTCTATAATTTTTTGGGAATTTTTTGATTATTTTAACATTTATTTTGAGTTAATTATAAAAACTGAATTAAAAACTAATTTTTTGAAAAAGAAAACCAATAAAAGTAATTATTATGCCCAGTCAGCCAACAGGGGGCCCACCTGTCAGCCACCCACAGCGAACTAAGCGGGGCCCGCCTATCAGCGACCGCGGGGTGAGTGCGGGTGCAGCCGAGCCGACCTCGAGCCGAGCCGAGTCCTAGTCCGAGTCGGACTCAGCTGAGCCGAGCCAGGTCGAACCCTGACCGTTTGATCTGAACGGGCAGCAGCGGATGGCTGCTACATGGCAGACTCCAAGACGCGGCTGCTCTCTCTCTCCTCTATATATATAATAGTTTAGGTTATAATTTTAGGGTTTTCTTTGAGCCAAATTTTGGAGAATTGCCATATAGGGTTCCTTCATCTTCCAGAAGCCATTACGCATAGCTCCGGACTCCAAACGAGGCCCAATTTCTTGTGTTATAATGATATTGAGGTTAGATTTCAGAATATATAAATTGTTTTACGAAATTATGAGTATTAAATTCTAGAAAAGTCGTAGAGGACAGCATGCCCAAAAATAGATGTGTCTCGATATTTTTGTGATTCCTGGAGAACCAGAATCGGAATCATGAACCGTTTGAAGTTTCGGAAAGCTAATATCGAGTTCATTGAGATATGTATTTCCCAGAATTTAATTCGAAATAGTTATATACTGTTAATTCTGTAGAACTTCTAGGTTAAAAATTAACCACCGTTGCACAATACAAAATTTGTATGTGCAATAATTTCCAAACGAATTTGAATTCGGATGAGCCATAAATTTCAACATATTTTTGACGCTGAAATCTACAGGAAATCATGCATGAAAGTTGAGTTTGTGTCGGTTAACTTTTTGGTCAACAGATTGCCTCGATTTGCGTGTCATGAGTCTCGAGTTGATAAAATTCAGTTCCTTTGGACAAAATTTAGGAATTAACCTAAAAATCAGAATAATAAGATTAAAATAAGATTTTAGAGTAATTATTCTAGAATTAAATAAATTAAAATAAATTATCTTTTGACATGGTAAAATTGTAATACATAGGCTATTTGGACTGTGACTTGGACTCTGATTCATACCAGCTAAGGACCCCAGGCGAGTACATTCTCTGATAGTTTCTTGTTTATGATATCCTCTATGTTCATTGTATCTAGTATAAATATCCATATTTCTTGACATGATGGTTACACGGATTGGTATATCCGGATCTTGTCATGAGATATTATTTCTTGTTCATGGTGTATCTTGTGCAAGTCTTGTTTCATTGTTTATCTTGTACATGTACAGACACTAATTCTCAGAAAGAGTCGCTATCTTCTTGGGAAATTTTGTGCCATAGCGTACCATGGTTGGATCTACTATACCAGTCGGGGGTGGAGAGTATTTTAGTGTAGATATGTGATCATACCCTTCATGTACAAGTCTTATTCTCATGTTAGTGTTGGTCATACACCGCACGTATATTTACATTTATTTACTGCTACATAGTTTATATCATCGATCTAGAACTGCTATTGGAGGTATAGTTCGTTCTAATCCTGACTGGATATTTTTTCCAGACTGTGACATAGAGGACATGTTTCCAATATACTTGGAGATTGGGATGTTATGGATTACGGGTTAGATTATTTTGTTGTTTAGACTTATCTTATATTTCATATACTTTCCTTGAGATCTTATCGTGCTCTAGTTTCGGTGATTGAGTATTCCGTATTATATTGTGATATATGTGTCTCCTTATGGAGTTGGATATTCATGTGAGAGTGATTAGCTAGTATTATGACCTAGACAGCGTTCTACCGCCGATGTTGCGGCGTAGACTGGACGTACCCATGCACTCGTGCCCCTATATCGGGTGCGGGTCATGACACATTTTTAGTGGTGGCCCATGCAGGTCAGACTTCGCAAGTTATGCGATATCGTGGTAGTGCGACGTCTTAGTTGTACTACTGTGTGCCTGTGATAGGATATAGTACATAGGATACTAGGATGAAAGAGGATACTCAATCATAAATTATTTGAGAGATTTCTGGGATGACCCTTGAGAATCTTATTATAATTTCCAATTTAAATCTTTCCCTTATTTTCATCCGTTCTTACTTATTGAACTTGATTCTTGTTGATATGTTGTTAAATTTAATTCTTGGTGTCGTTGTTAAAGTTTTTTATTTCATATCGAGATAAAATTTATGGATTAAAATTTACAGTATCATCTGATGACATATGTTGATGAGGACAGTGAGAAAGGTAAAACGTCTACTTTAGTTATGGAACCTAGAGTTTATCGCAGCGACATTAGTTGTCGTGGCAGAAACGTAGGAACTTGACCTTGGATGTACATATCTTAGTTATGAAATTTAGAGTTTCTCGTAGCCATACTGGTTGGCGTGGTGAGGATTCTAGATGACATGATTATAGACTTGCATCCCTTAGTTATGGAACCTATCGTTTATCGCAGCTATGCTTACTAGCGTGGCGAGGATTTTGAGTATCATGATTTCGGACAGACGTGTATGGTTATCAGGTTGTATCTTAAAATTGGTTCTTAAAGTATCATCTCGATACTTATCCACTTCTGTTATTATAAGACCTTGTTCCATCATTTTTTTTTCTCTGCTAGCAGTAGAAATATCTTCAGTTCCTCAATCCACTTCTTTTTGAGTTTTATTTCCTTAAGGATCCTTGTTAGTATGATAATTGGTGACTTACAATTAGGTCTTTGTCTTGTATCAGTGTTGACTGAGTATGGCTTGTGAATCTGTAAGTGTTTTTTGGTTGGACATTTGAGCAATAGGCATTAATCTAGAGATAACCCGTAGCGTAGTACGTGTAGCAATAGTTCTATAATAGGTGTCATTGTAGTTAGTATTGGTACTATAGGTAGAAGAAGGAGTAAAGAGTATCAGTGATGGTTCCAAGAGTAAGTATCAGAGTCAGCATGCCAGTCCTGGATAGTCATAAATTTATGTAGTTGGGTGATCCATGAAAACAATTAAGTATCAAGGATTTGTGTTAAAAATTAATGGAGCATGATATTCAATTTGATGGTTGATACTTGGGTGTGTCAAGAGTAAAGGAATGTATACACATAAAAAGGATATTAATGATGTGCCATGGGTAGAGGAATATCAAGATTGATCATGAAAGGTATGAAGTGTATCACAGATTAGTGTAACAGTCTGTAAAAGATTAAAAAGGGAGATACTTATACATCAATTGAGATATAGAACCATAGGCTTGCCTTTAAGAGTGAAATGGAGCATGTGTATAATATAAGTTAATAACTAGTGCGAATGATCGTGAGTTCTAATAGGTTTGATGAGGTGATCTAATGATGAAGCTAGTGTTACCATACCAATGGTGCTAGTGTTTCTATATCAAGGATTAGTTGAGAATTGTGCTAGTAACAGTAAGTACCTCGTGTGATAATATTAGATTGATGTAACAGTTAATATGGATAGAAAATCATTGGAAGTAATAGTGCAAGTAATTCGGGCAGTGCAAATTTCAGTACACAGTTGAGAGTTGTAGACAATTGGTGTATCTATGTGTTTCTTGTGTGTTAGAGACTGTGAGTATTTATATGTATACTTAGATAGATGTGGATTTAAATTTATAATTTGAAGATTGGAAATAAATTTTAATTTTTAAGAATTTTGAGGACTTGAGATTTTATGTTATTAAATTTTTGAGAATTCAAATTCAATTTAATAAACATAGTCAAAGCTATAAAGATTTTTGGAAGTGATTAAAATTTTATTTCAATATTTGAATATTTGACTTTTGAGGAAAGTATATACATTTTATTTTAAATTGTTCGAGAAGTTAAATTTTGAGAGTTTTATTTGAGGATAAAATTTTATGGTGGGTAAGAAATGTACATCAATATATGAGTGGATGAAGTGCATGTGTAAGGATCTGTTGGCTTGAGCATGCTCGAGATGGCACTGTAAACTCACTTGGGTGTCCATATAGAGTTGTATTAGAAGGAGTAGTACTTAGTATGGTGTGTTGCACTTAGTGTACACTTGAGTGATAAGAACAACTTATATAAATAATTGTAGTAGGTAAGAGAGCTAGCAGTGGATGTGCATGTAGTAGAAACAATGGTACCTAAAAGGATAAGGGTATCAAACTTTGGATGCATCATTAAACCTATGGTTGTGTTAGAAGGCTATATTCTGTTCTTTCCTTCTGTTCCTTTTTGTCTATTTTATTGATTGATTTCCTAGTACCATAGCCTGTATCAATGATCTTCTTGCTAGAATATAGTTAGAAGTACACCCTGACAGAGACTGTTATACCATGACAAAAGTGACCATAACCATGTATGTTTTCTCTAGATTGTATATTGTATGACGGTAGGTAGGATTTTCTTAGACCTTTATTGTTGAGGGTTTGACCATAGTGAAGATTAATTAAGAGGTTATGACTTGACAGAGAGAGACAAGAATTTTAAAATTTTAAGGATAAACATTAATTTAAATAAAGAGTTAAGAATTTAATATGGCAGAATTGACGATTTTGTTAAATCATTGATTTTTATGAAAATTAAGATATGAGTGAATTTGTCATTAACATTTAAGAAAGTTAAGAAGATTATCATTATATTTATTTGACTACAAGGTATAAATTTAAAAATTATTTTGAATGTTATATTTGAAGATCTTGCAAGTATTATATTGTTTGAGTATAATGTGGAAAAAGAATCGAGGAGTAAGATCATTCATGGATTAGTATTTGAATTCAAATTTTTGGGATGAGAATTTAAATTTTATAAATATGCATTGATTGGATTTAAATTAGAGGAGTAAGATCATTAATAGATTAGTGTTTGAATTCAAATTTTTGGGATACGATTTTTAAATTTTATAAATATGCATTGATTGGTTTTCAATTAGAGGATTGAATATTAAAAAAAATTGAGTATTTAGTTATTAACTTAAAATTTTGGAGGAGATTGTGATAAGAATGGAATTTGATTTAATATTTGAAGATTTTCAGGAATATGATATTTATAGAATTTTAAAAAATTTGTGAAATAACAATATGGATTTACTTTATGATTATACGGTTTGATGAATTTAAATTTTGATGATAAAAAAAACTATTGAGGATTTTAAATTTCGAGGAAAAAAATTTTAAGGTGGGTAGACTTGTAACCTTTGTATCCTAAAATTCTTGGTTAAATATTGTTATTAGGTTAATTTGGGGCTATTGGGATTTTTCCACAATTTTTAGTTAATTAAAAACTAGTAACCGTAATTTCCTAGGACTTTCAAGAATTTATTTTAGGGACAAATATAATTAAAAATATCTCAAACTTTTATTTTAGGTTCTAAATAGTCAAATATATTTTCTAGAATTTTTTGGAAATTTTTTGATTATTTTAACATCTATTTTGAGTTAATTATGAAAAACTGAATTAAAAACTAATTTCTGAAAAAGAAAACCAATAAAAGTAATTATTCTGCCCAGTCAGCCAACAGGGGGCCCACCTGACAGCCTTCCGCAGTGAACTAGGCGGGGCACGCCTGTCAGTGACCGCGGGGTGGGTGCGGGTGCAGCCGAGCCGACCTCGAGCTAAGCCGAGTTCTAGTCCGAGTCGGACTCAGCTGAGCCGAGCCGGGTCAAACCCTGACCGTTTGATCTGAGTGGACAGCAGTGGATGGCTGCCACATAGCAGACTCCGAGCCGTGGCAGTTCTCTCTCTCTCCTCTATATATATAATAGTTTAGGTTATAATTTTAGGGTTTTCTTTGAGCCAAATTTTGGAGAATTGTCATATATGGTTCCTTCATCTTCCAGAAGCCATTGCGCATAGCTTCGGACTCCAAACGAGACCCAGTTTCTTGTGTTAGAACGATATTAAGGTTAGTTTTCTGAATATATAAATTGTTTTATGAAATTATGAGTATTAAATTCTGAAAAAGTCGTAGAGCACAGCATGCCCAAAAATAGATGCGTCTCGATGTTTTTATGATTTCGGGAGAACCAGGAATCAGAATCACAAACTGTTTGAAGCTTCTGAAAGTTAATGTAGAGTTCATTGACATATGTTTTTCCTAGAATTTAATTCGAAATAGTTATATACTGTTAATTCTGTAGAACTTCTAGGTTAGAAATTAACCACCGTTGCACAATACAAAATTTGTATGTGCAATAATTTCCAAACAAATTTGAATTCGGACGAGCCATAAATTCCAGCATGTTTTTGATGCTGAAATCTACAAAAAATCATGCATGAAAGTTGAGTTTGTGTTGGTTGACTTTTTGGTCAACAGATTGCCTCGATTTGCGTGTCCTGAGTCTCGAGTTGATAAAATTCAGCTCCTTTGGACAAAATTTAGGAATTAACCTAAAAATCAGAATAATAAGATTAAAATAAGATTTTAGAGTAATTATTCTAGAATTAAATAAATTAAAATAAATTATCTTTTGACATGGTAAAATTGTAATACATAGGCTATTTGGACTGTGACTTGGACTCTGATTCATACCAGCTAAGGACCCCATGTGAGTACATTATCTGATAGTTTCTTGTTTATAATATCCTCTATGTTTATTGTATCTAGTATAAATATCCATATTTCTTGACACGATGGTTACACGGATTGGTATATCCGATCTCGTCATGAGATATTATTCCTTGTTCATGGTGTATCTTGTGCAAGTCTTGTTTCATTGTTTATCTTGTACATGTACAGACACTGATTCTCGGGAAGAGTCGTTATCTTCCTGGGGAATTCTGTGCCATAGCGTACCATGGCTGGATCTACTATACCAGTCGGGGGTGGAGAGTATTTTAGTGTAGATATGTGATCATACCCTTCATGTACAAGTCTTGTTCTCATGTTAGTGTTGGTCATACACTGCACGTATGACTAGCCAGGCCAGTATTCTTGTACAAGTTCCCAAGCCGATCACATGTTAAAGCTAGTACTCACACTTAGTCATTATTATTCTTGTTCATTAACATATTATTCATTCTCGTATTTATTTCCAGTATTTCCTTTATTGCGTATCTCTTGTATATGTATATACATCATGTATATTTACATCTATTTACTGCTACATAGTTTATATCATTGATCTAGAACTGCTACTGGAGGTGTACTTCGTTCCAATCCTGACTGGATATTTTTTCCAGACTGTGACATAGAGGATATGTTTCCAGTATACTTGGAGATTGGGATGTTATGGATTGCAGGTTAGATTATTTTGTTGTTTAGACTTGTCTTGTATTTCATATATTTTCTTTGAGATCTTATCGTGCTCTAGTTTCTGTGATTGAGTATTCCGTATTATATTGTGATATCTGTATCTCCTTATGGAGTTGGATATTCATGTGAGAGTGATTAGCTAGTATTGTGACCTAGACAGCGTTCTACCGTCGACGCTGTGTCGTAGGCTGAACGTACCCATGCACTCATGCCCCTATATCGGGTGCGGGTCGTGACACATTTTTAGGATGACTTGATCTGATTTTGGACATGAACTTACATGGCTTCAGATGACTTGACTTGACTTGACTTGACTTGGCTTTACTTGATTTCATCCGACTTTGCCCGGCTGCACGTGATGACATGATTGACTGGACTTAACTTGACATGACTTTATATGGAATCATCGGACATGGCTTGACTTGGTTTTACTTGGTTTCATATGGTTAGACATGGATTCACATGGTTGTACATGGCTTTACCTATTTTCACATGGCTTTACCTGGCTTCACCTGGATTGACATGGCTTCACTTGGCTTTACCTAGCTTCACTTGGTTACACATGGCTAAGTTGTTATCGTGGCTTATATGAGTCCATTTGTGCAATGTATATTAAAATTGTGTACATTACTATTAGAACTTATTTTGTTGCATCATGTATAGGATGGATTATGTGGAATGCCACACCCGAATTCATACAAGAAACTGCTAGGGGTTTATAACTAGAGATTTACTTAGAACATGGCTATGGATTTTTCTAGATTACATGCAGTCTCGATTATTCATACAGTTATCTTGAGGAGTATCCAATGATTTATATTGTGGAGTATCTTGAGGAGTTTCCCAGATGGACTGCAGGAGCATGCATCAGAAGAAACACTAGCATCACGTTGCATTATATTCATAGTAATTAGGATTGTGATAACCCTAGTTAGTTAAAGTATCAAGCCATACTTATATAATTTATCATAATTTATGGATGATGGATAGTCTAAAATTTACATTATTATACTATTATTTTCTCACTTATTACTCTATTGACCATCAGTTCAGGATATGTCTCATTGCAGGTTTACAGTATCTCTTTTACTATCCTGAGATTTTTTATATTCAGTCTTTACTTTCAGTATTTATATTTCTTGTATTATTGGTTTAAGTTCCTATATTGGCTTCCTTTGTGGTACTTACTATTTGGAGTCCTAACCCCACTGGTTTTGCATGGCCAGATCCAGTAGCAGCACCAAAGAATCTTTTGTACTTTTCTGAGGATGGTGGCCACAAGGAGCACCATACCGCTTGAGTGAATTTTCTTACATCCCTACCCTGATGTACATTCTATTTTTGTGGGCATTTATCCACCGGGCACGTATTTAGGTCATATTTTGGTTTGATCAATTAGCCTACGGGCATTAGCATGATTGACATATCCTAAGGTTGATAATGTATAACTTAGATTCTGGCTAGTTTATGCATTATGTGTTTACTAATATCATGATCATCTGTATATTACAGTTTGGGACTCTTTACTATTATATTTTAGTTGATCTTACATCTTATTATTATTCCTATTTTTTATATGATTGAGACACTAGGTTTTGTTGTACCTAGGCTTGATTGATGGTTTGTAGTAGTGACCCCTCATGTCTTACAGCTTCACCATATATATAGAGTACCGGAATGAGCTGGCCTTGTCAACCCCGCTCTCTAGTATTCTGGTTTTGGGCCGTTACAAAGATTGACCGAATAAGTGTCACAAGAACTTAGAGTTATGGGAAATCAATGTTAAAGGATATCTTTGCTGAAAGTATTAAGTGACCAGTGTTGTGGAATGAAGTTACATCTGTTGTTGTTTGATTCTCTAACCATTAGCATTGGTTGAGTGCATTATGTTTTGAGGACACCTGAAATATATGTACAAACTAGAAGAAGTGGTGAACGAAATTCAAATAGGCTGCAGGAGAATATTTATGAACTGAGAAACATTTAGGAAGAAATGAGATAGTAGAATTGAACGCATAAGTATACAAATTCATGAATGAACAATATTGACAAGAGATTGGAATGGGATATTGAACTATATTTGGCTCAGAACATTTTTGTTTGGTGACTTAAGTGAAATGGTGAATTAAGTTATTTTTTAAAGTTTCGAGGGCAAAACTTTTTCTTAGTGGTATATTATGTAATGTCTCGCTCCATGGAAAGTCATTACGCTGAAGTTCTAAACAGATCAGATAAGAGTGAATACAAGTTGTAAAAGAAATAAAGATGCTTGGTGTGATGATACAGTCTTGCTTAACTTGGCCAGATTGGATATTTTATGGATCTTGGTTCGAGGGTATGATTATGCCAAGTTAGAAGACTATGCATCACATCAGATTATTTTTAGAAAATAGTAGGCGTGCTTGGGATCAAGGTAGGCAGGATATATTTATAGATGTTAGTGGATCTTTCCTTTCTTCTTTACTTCTTCATGCCCGAATAAAATTAATGCTAGTGTTACCTTGCTCTGTTTTATAAATGTATGTTGCTCTAGTCCACATAAAGATAGTGATGCCTTATATTCAATATTATTGTAATCAATGAAACACCTGAGTACTGAACTGCTAATGCCATTGAAAGAAGGAATGATGTAATATATGTATCACATAAGAAAATAAATATCACTGTGTAAAGTCCTTACATGCTTATCGTACTAAAATTAGAACATGGAGTGCCTATACATCTATTTAGTGCATCAGTGCACCAGAACTACGAAATCAGGTATGGACTAATGAGTCCCCAGGAAGGAAAGTAAAATAAAAGTATGTTGAGACCTATGGGTTGTAATGATCTGCTCCGCATCAATGCGGATAGCAAATTCAAATGGCACAAGGCAACGACCAGACCCGCTTTGCTCTGCAAGAAGACTCGCTTGAGGCAAATGATTCAAATTTGGCTCTTCAGGAGTTCTGACTTAGAATTTCAAAGACGCGCTCGAAGTATCACTCAATCGAGGTGAATCATCGCTAAGGTGGGTGGATACGATGAACCTGTCTTTGCTTAGATTATACACTTAAAAATACGGACGATACATGCTAGTCGCATGCTAATAAAGAATACAACGTACCTAGCTAAGGGAATAATCATATCTTGTATTGCTTGTGTTATAATATGGAAATGAAACTATGCTTATAGTTAGACCCTCGCATGCTACCTTAGCTCCGTAAAAGTAGACTCCATTTTATTGTCTAGAACTAGTCGAGTTAATATCTTTATGCTATCTATCTTATATGCAATACTTATCACATGGATAATACCACAGTATGGAACACAGAACATGGTTCACTTACCTGAGGCAGGAAGACTATCAAAATAGTCATTCCGAGCCAAGTAACAGAAATATGGAAAGGCATCAGGACCATAAGGTCGCTAAGACGGATTCCCATATCGGGAACTGCATAATGAAAGATTTGAAGAAACTATAAGAAAGTAATGGAAGTATCAAGTAAAAGAACTAAACTGTACCAATAAGTAAAGAGAACAAGAATCATGGTTTGGGGTAGCTTATAGCGGGTTCGTTCCTGCATCTACAACCATCACGGTTTATTCGGGATGGATTTTAGTGGGTTCGTTCCTGTATCTACAACCATCACCGCTCATGTCGATGAAGAGATAAGATAAGAGAACAAGATAAGATAAGAGACTCGCATGGTCATGGACAACTTGTGCACAAGGGTAAGATACTTGCGGACGATATGCTGGTCGTACTGGGGCCGATCCAATCCGAAAGAAACATTATGGATAGTCACGCTAATAGCCTAGCAAGGGTAAGGCGGGGGAGACTGTAGCGGATTCGCTACCTACGTCTACAACCGTCGTCGTCTACCCGACTATCGTCCAAAATGGCTTGTAGCGCCAGTGACCTTTCATATAGACTAAGTTTGACTCGATTGAGGCAATCTGCGTGCGAGTTATTGCATTGTGCCTAATGAATCTGAATCAATCTGAATCTGCATATAACATGTTTGAACCACCTGAGTATTAAAATATGGAAAATATGAGTAACTCGTGTGTCACCCTCACATTTTTCACTCAAGGGTAGTTTAGTAATTGACATGGATAATTTTATTTTAGAATTATTTATTTGTATTTAATATTGTGCATGCATAATTATTTAATTATTATATTATTTATTGATTGCTAGTTGTAGATTTATTTTAGACTTGTGTAGTGGACCTAACATATTTAGTTAGTTACATGAACCCAACATTTTGGATGAGTTTAGTTTAAGCCCATGAATTAGGCCCATGGATTAGGAGGTTAGATTAATTAGTGAAACCATTAGACTAGAACCTTCCCTCCCTAATTAATTTTTTTATGAGAGGCCCAAGGGGTAATTGAGATATTTTACATGGATTGGGAGGGTGTTATATGGTCGGCCACTTCTAGAGGAGAGAGAAACTATTTTATTTCACCAATTTTCCAATTCCTTAGATCTATAATTTTCTTCTTCCAATTTTCTTCATTCCCTCATCAATTCTCCACCAATTCTTCACAAATTTCTTTTCTAATTCTTTATTGAGACTTCTACATCAAGGATCTACAAGAAGGAAGCAAGGAGCAAGGACGAGGAGGCCAAGATCTACAAGGAGAGAAGCTACTTGGCATTTGGAAATTTTTTATTGGGAATCCATCCCCCAATAGGTATATTTCAGTTTTCCCCTTCTAATAGACTCTAGATCTGAGATTTAACCATGAAAAACTAACCCACATGAATAGGCTACCCATAGAAATTAGTTTTAGGTTCATCGGAGACCTACGGTGGAAGTTATGTCCAATTTGGTATCAATTTTGGGGGAATTCTGAGATTGGCACATGTAGTGGTTGTCATTGGGTCTAATAGATCTAAATGACAAATGATTGATTGTTTGTGACTAGTGTCGTATCCACAATTGGGTAGTGTAGGTCGTATCTAGTCAATTTGATGAAACGGGTTGATTTTAGGGGTTTTCCTCTGACACGGGACCTTGTGCATATCACATTATGACACGGACATGTAGTTATTCTAATTACTATATGTATTGTTCATAATTAGTGTATTAGACTTACTCGTGTCCTCTGAGATACGTTTGGTTGTGTGTTGGAGCCGTATCGCAAGCGTATCAAAGAATTAGTGTGATACGGGTGCGGTGCACTCCACGTGTTTGATGTTTGGTCTTTTTTCCTATATATATATATATATATATATATTAGTGTATTTGAGTTTGTGTTTGTGTGTGTCAATATGTGTATATAATAGAGTATGTATATATATATATATATATATATATATATATATATATATATATATATATATATATATATATATAAGTAACACTAATACACATATATATTTATATACAACTATATATATATATATATATATATATATATATATATATATATATATATATATATATATATATAGTTGTATATAAATATATATGTGTATTAGTGTTACTTATATATATATATATATATATATATATATATATATATATATATATATATATATATATATATATATATATGGTTTATGTTTATGTATATAGAGAGGTATATAGATATATATGTATTATTATACATAGGTGTGTAGTGTTGTGTTATGTGTAGGTGTCTGTGAGTGTTTGTGCTTGTGTGTGTGTGAGTGTGTTTCTGTGCAAAAAGGAAGAGAAGCATCAACAGCAGTTCTTTAGTGCAGCAGTAGCTACTCAATTGAAGGGAAGACAACAGCTAGTAGCAGTGGCTGGACCACAGCAACTGCATCGTGCAGCAGACTCCGGTGCAGTCTTCAGTGCACTGAGTAGCGAATGGAGAAGAGCTCATGCACTGAAACTCAGCAGGGAGCATATCAGCATTTGCAAGTAGCACCGTATGCAGCAAGGAGGTAGCGGCAAAGTAGCAGCACTCGGGCACCTGCTGTTGTACAACTGTGCAGTTTCTATGCACAGTTCTGTACATGTATCAGTGGATTCAGTCCACTGTGCCATCGAACAGTATCTGTTTTCATTAGCTGTTGTACAGCAATATGAAGAGAGGCTCAGTATCAGCAAGGGACTGAAGCTGCACAATAAATTAAAGGAGCAACAACTGTGCAGTATCAAGGAGTACCCAGTTCAGCCACTGTGCAGGATATGCACAGTATCAGTACACACGTTTAAGTTTTAGGTTTTGTTTCAACTGTGCAGTTCAGTTAGTGTTCCAGTGTAGTGGACAGTATCAGTAAGATTAGTTTAGTTAGTGTTTCAGTGTAGTTTGTTAGTTTGATTTAGTGAGTTAACCAAGGTATTGGTTATGGGTAGTTAGTAGGTAGCAGTATTTTAGTTCAGTTTTGAGATATTGAGTTAGCTAGTAGTAGTTGGTATCTATATATATTATTGTAGACATATATGTATATTAGTAGGATAGTAAATAGTTATATATATATATATATATATATATATATATATATATATATATATATATATATATATATATATATATATATATATATATATATATTTGTATTAGATGAATAGTTAGTTATGTATACTATTGATAGGTATATTGTTAGTAGTTTAGACATTAGTAGTTATTTTATGGTTTATATTTGTATTAGCTATATATTAAGTGTTTGGATTACCTTGGGATACCAAGGTATTACCAAGGTATTGGGCCGATACCCAAGGTATTGAATTTGGATATCGATATAGGTGTGATACGCATTGGTGCAAGGCCAAGGTATCCTAAATTTCTTGTTTTGATATAGTATTATAATATATGACTTGTATATATATCCAAATATTATTTTCATATAAATAAACTTGTGTATCTTAGGATACGGCTTTTTGAATGCCTTTTAGTATCTTAGCTTAGCTAGCATAGCATAGCTAAATAGTGTATCGACTTAGTGACTTAGTGTTGGACTCTTGCAACCTAGATTTCATCGGTTTAACCTACAAATGGCTTATTGACCTAAAATTGCATCAACGTAACTTATTTTCATTCTTAAACCTTGTATTGATGCAATATACCATATATAGGTCTGTGTGACACCAGCTTGGGCATCGAGAGACACACCTTGCTCAGAACATCAGGCGAGTATATTTCTTTGATAATTTTTAATTCATAATATTGTATATATGCATGTTCTAGAATTGTATACTTGATCCCGATACAGTGATTTCACGGACTGGTACTATATGGATCCCGTTAGGAGATGTTATCCCCTACCGTGTTTAGCGGGTACTCATGTACATTATGCTTAGTCGTGTACACCCACTGCTCGTGTTCAGTGATTATATTTCGTATTCATAGTGTGTCGTGATTGGATCTATCGGTATTAGTTGGGGGTGGGAGAGTAGGAGTTGTTTATGTGATCAAAGCCCTATTGTTACATCGTGTACATTCTGGTTACATACCTCACTTGTAATCGTCTTACCTGATCATGTTCACCCAACCCGATCACATAATAAACTTGTATTCTGAGGCACATTAGTTTAGATTGCAATTACTTCATCATATTGATATTCATATTGTTGTTCTATATTCTCGTATATTACTTGTATATCTATTGTTCATCATTCATATGTTTAGTGATCTTGTATTTTATTTTTATATCTGTTTATATGCTCGATTATGCTATTGAAACTGCTTTCAGAGGTGTATACTTTGCTCCAATCCTGACTGGATATATTTTTTCAGATGACTGGCTTATAGAGCAGTGTCCCACATTCTACGGGCCGTAGGGCAGCGTACCTATAGAGGATACTCTTCTAGACCAGGAGAACTTAGTTGCAGAGCCCGATGAGGTCTAGTTATATTTGTATTAGATTGTATTAGACTATTCTTTTGGTGGATTCACAACTTGTATATTATCTCAAATTATGGATTGTATCTTTATTCTTTCCTTCGCTATTCCATTTGTGCATTATTCTTCCTTAGTTTTTTTGTGATTGAGATTAATTATACTTGTGAGATACCATATTGCTCCTCTATTTGAAGTTGAGATGATTGACAGGTACAATATTATATTGTTGAGATGTTAGATAGTTAAAATGATCCAGACAGCGTTCTACCGTCGATTCTGTGGCGTAGACTGTGCGTAACCACATACTCGTGCCCGAATATCTGGGTGAGGGTCATGACACATTTTTAGTGGTGGCCTACGCAGGTCTAGATTCGCAACTAGTGCAGTTTTGTAGTTGTGCTCGTCTAGAGTACTACTACGAGCCTGCTTTAGAAAATAGAATTTAGGCTGAGAGTTTACTCAATCACATCTAGGAAAATTCTAAAATCTGTTTTTGCAAATCCTTTTCTATTGAATAATTGCTTTACTTTGAATTAAGTTATGTCCTTCTTTGATGATATCGTATCATATTCAATATTGATTCTGTATTTCAATCTATCTTCAGGATGCCGCCGAAGACATATTCCCAGCGATCAGGTGCCGCGATAGCATGATCAGTCACTTCATCACCCTTGAGGGCAGCACCCTTAGAAGATGGTCCAGCACCTACATTCAGGAGGTCAGCTTCACCGGTCCAGGTGGGCGTATCGGCAGCAACTTTCGGAGGTGCTCCACCTCCAGTGCCGAGGATAGGGCAAACAGTTTCCGAGGATCTTCCACCTCCACCACCAGTAGTCGATCAGACGCAGATGTTCGTGCTCTTCCAGCAGATAATGGAGGCACAGCAGCACAGTCAGAGGTCTTGCGACAGAGCATGGAGAACGCTCACCAGATCGCACTTGCAGCAGTTGAGAGAGCTACTACAGTCCAGCCACAAACGGTACCAACTTAGTTTATTCCGCAACAGCCGAGGCCGGGTACCATCATAGACTTCAAAAGGATGGGCCCGAAGGACTTCAGGGGCACAGAGGGGATTATCTATGCGGATGAGTGGATCGAGGACATCGAGCAGAACCTGCGGTTGGCGCTGATTCCAGAGATATTATAAATAGAGGCAGCGGGTTATATGATGTTCGATATTGCCTTGACATGGTTCCAGACAGACCCCAGGATTACAGTACCAGGACTCTCTTAGGAAGCCTTCAAAGAGCTTTTCAAGAAGAAGTTCTTTCCAGACGTGTCTCTTACATCTTTGGAGAGTCAGTTCCAATACCTCGTCTAGGGAGGTATGTCAGTGGACGAGTATGAGGCAGAGTATTGCCGACTAGGTCGCTTCGTGGAGGGTAAGAACCCTAGAGGCAAAGCTAGAAAGTTTAGGAAGGGCCTGAACTGGGAGGTCAAACCCCACACCAACGAAGATCCTACTGCCACCTTCGAGGAGATACTCAGGCAGGCACAGAGAGCGGAGTATGACTTAAAGCTTGGCTCTAAAAGGCCGAGGGACACAGAAGGATCCAGCAACAATACGGGTCCAGCGAAGAGGCCTCACTTCCAGCAGTAGCACCAGAGGCAGCAGTATCACGGGCAAGCTAGAGCGCCGGCTCAGCAGATACATCAGATCCAGAGGACAGCAGTTCCTTGTACTTTCTGTAAGAAGCAAGGACACGGATGGGACGCATACAGGATAAGGCTAGGCCAAAGCTTATTCTGTGGATCGGGAGATCATCAGTTGTGGGCTTGTCTTAAAGTCCCAACTCGTCCAGCTAAGGGTGGAGGACAGGCACAGAGGGCACCCGCTAGACCACCAACGGGACACCAGCAGAGAGGACCTCTTCTACCGCAGCAGTAGCAGTTAGCCCAGCATCAATAGCAGAGAGGAGCATAGCGACAGGGGTGAGCTTTTGCCTTGATTATCGAGGAAGAGGAGCCGGTTGGCGATGTCATCTCAGGTTCAGTTTATCTCGATTTCTTTCCAGCTTATATTTTGTTCGATTCTGGTGCTTCTCATAGCTTTGTATATGTATCTTTTGCTTTGAGGTATCGTCTAGAGTCTGAACCGTTGGCAAGGACTTGCAAGATCATGACCGGGGGTAGAATTATCCTGGTCAGTAATGTTTGCAAGAACCAGAGAGTTTATTTGGGAGGCCGTGAGCTGAGCGTATGTTTACTCATAATGCCACTTTCGAGATTCGATATAGTACTCGGGATGGATTGGTTGAGTAGGCATCACTCTAGTATCGATTATCGTGGAGGCAGAGTTTTATTTCAGATGCCAGGAGAGCCAAAGTTCGAGTTCGTCCGAGGAGCAAAGCATAGCGAAGGCGATTTCTGTGGAGCTTTGGTAGAAGAGCAGGATCCACCACACACGTTGATTATAGAGTTCTTGGATGTCTTTCCAGAGGAGTTGTCAGGTTGCCGCCGAACAGAGATATAGAATTCTTTATAGATTTGGTGCCAGGCACAGAGTCGATATCTCAGCACGTCTATAGAGTAAACAATAGAGAACTGGCGGAGTTAAAGAAGCAGGTAGATGAGTTACAAGATAAGGGCTTTATCCATTCTAGTTTATCACCATGGGGTGCTCCAGTACTTTTTGTACCAAATAAGGATGGGTCGGTACGTATGTGTATCGACTACAGGGCACTTAATAACCTCACTATTAAGAACAAATATCCGTTGTCGCAGATTGATGACTTATTTGACCAGTTGAGCGGAGCGAAGGTATTCTCAAAGATAGCCTTGAGGTCAGGGTACCACCAGGTAAAAGTGAAGAGGGAAGACATCCCAAAGACAGCTTTCAGGACTCGTTATGGACAGTTCGAGTTCTTGGTGATGTCGTTTGGGTTGACCAATGCCCCGGCAGTGTTCATGAACCTGATGAACAAGGTGTTTTATCAGTACCTGGATCAGTTTGTTGTAGTCTTCATAGATGATATTTTGATATATTCGAAGATCCCAGAGGAGCATGAGCAGCACTTGAGGATTATTCAGGAGACCCTCAGAAAGAAGAAGTTGTGTGGCAAATTATCGAAGTATGAATTCTTCCTTGATAAGGTTGAATTCCTCGGGCACGTCATTACAGGAGATAGAATCTCGGTGGACCCGAAGAAGATTTTAGCAGTTGAATCATGGTCTACCCTGAGTTCAGTAGCAGAGAGCAGGAGTTTCCTTGGATTAGCAGGCTACTACTGGAGGTTTGTTCAGGACTTTTCTAGACTTGCAGAGTTGATGACTAGACTAACCAGGAAGGACATGGAATTCGTCTGGACTGAGGATTGTCAGTCAGCATTTGAGGAGCTAAAAAGAAGATTGACTATAGATGCAATCTTGACACTACCATCAGGAGCAGGAAGATTTTCTATTTACAGTGATGCATCAGGAAAGGGTTTGGATTATGTGTTACAGCAGCATGGGAGTGGTTGCCTATGCTTCCAGATAATTATGCCCGCATGAGAAGAACTACCCTACCCATGACTTGGAGTTGGCAGCGGTTATCTTTGCTCTCAAATTGTGGAAACACTATTTATATGGAGAGAGAGTAGAGATCTTCACAAACCATAAGAGCTTAAGTATGCATTTACACAGAAAGAGATCAACATGAGGCAGCGGCGATGGTTGGAGCTGATGAAAGACTTTGACATATCCTTATAGTACCATCCAGGGAAGGCCAACGTAGTCGCGGATGCTTTAAGCTGGTATCCCATGGCTATGTGCTTGACTAGAGACAGGCATTTATTGGCAGATCTTGACAGTTTGGGCATTGAGGTATTAATTCCTGGAGTCGCAGCACAGATGTAGGGACTTCAGGTGCAGTCGGAGCTGATGGACCGGGTCAGAGCCGGACAGTATGAGGATGAGTCTCTAAGGGTCATCAGAGCACAGGTCCAGATCAGGTTGGCAGAGGAGTTCATCATCATAGATGATGGATCATTACGACACGGTACCAGGTTATATTTACTGAGAGGAGCATTGCGCGAGGAGATTCTGCAGAAGGTGCATCGTTCTCAATACTTTATGCATCCAGGTGCCAACAAGATGTATAGAGACATGAAGAAGCATGTATGGTGATATGGCATGAAGTGGGAGGTAGCTAGCTTCGTGTCCAGATGTTTAGTTTGCCAGCAGGTCAAGGAGGAGAGACAGAGGCCAGGTGGATTGCTTCAGCCTTTACCCATTCTGGAGTAAAAATGGGAACATGTGACTATAGATTTTGTATTGGGACTTCCGCGTTCTCCAGGAGGTAAAGATGTGATTTGGGTCATCGTGGACAGGTTGTCCAAATCAGCCCACTTTCTGCCATTTAAAGTGGGTACATCTACGGAGAGACTTGCGGAGATGTATGTGCGCCAGATTATCAGATTGTACGGTGTTCCAGTGAGCATAGTCTCGGATCGGGATAGTCGCTTCACTTCTTATTTCTGGAGGAGTTTGTAGGCTAGCTTGGGCACTCAGCTCAAGTTTATTACTGCTTATCACCCTCAAACGGACGGACGGTTGTAGAGGACTATTCAGACTCTCGAGGATATGCTACGCACCTGTGTTTTGGATCTTGAAGGTTT